>JAOUZG010009418.1:3361369-3387787 GCA_026289955.1 Argiope argentata
AGATAGATAGATAGATAGATAGATAGATAGATAGATAGATAGATAGATAGATAGATAGATAGATAGATAGATAGATAGATAGATAGATAGATATAGATATAGATATAATAACTTAGGTAATAATAATATAATTTATACAATAATTATGGGGAAAAATTAAAATAATATCAATTCTTTGTATTATAAGTATAATAATTATAAATATACTATAAATTATAATTAAGTTTAATAACTAACAACTATAACTGAAAACATGTTACATTTCTGTAAGCTCATAAAAATTATGATGACAAAGCAACCCAAATCGCTTATATTACCTCTACTTAAAATTAGAGCTTGATATGCAAAATTGAAACAAATCCTGTCAATTGCACAGTTGCTATTAAAATAAAATTATTTATTTTAGAAAAGCCTGTATTCTTCTGATATATCTCATGAACAAATGTATTCTGTAAGGGAAATCTTAGAATTCTAATTCAACTGGACATCTACATTATTGATACTTCTTCATATGTACAGCCGACCAACCAGCCACCAGTGATCGAAATAGTATCGGCAGGATTTGTTGTGACAGCCTTCTGTCGTTAGCCTAACCTGTCAACAATGCAAGCCGACTCATAGGACTGTCTTATCAACAGAGAAAACTTTCCTGCATACATAGTAAATGGAAGTTAATATTCGGAATCATGGAAGAAGATATTTTATTCCATGAATATTCTAGAAAAAATGGAACATAGGGAATAAAATCTAAGATGTACTCGAAGAACTCAGAACTAACAAAAAAATATGCAGAAAAGAATACAAATCATTAAAGAGAAAATAGTAATGGCATTCCGCTCAGGTAACTAGAGAGTTAGCTCAACATTCCAGATTAGAACTCGCAAGGAAGCCTTTCTTATGTAACAATTCCTTCCAGAAATCTGCTATTATATGGAATTTTCCAGAAGAATTTTCGACTCTCCGTTATGAGTTGAACTAGGACAATATTGCTTGCATTTTTCAGAACTTTCAGATTGATCACCAAAATGGCTGACAATTTTGTTATTCATTTCGGAGAGTGATTGAACCCTCCTTTCAGCGCCTACTCTAAAATTTGTAAATCTCTCTTATTAAAAATAAAATAAAAATTATAAGCAAACAATACTACAGATACACAATAACGATATCTGTAATGATTTTACAGAAGTAGAAATTTTTGAGCCCAATATATTATTTCCACAGCGTTACAGATATAAATATATATAAGTGATACACATTTGAAATTTGCAAGTTATATATTATTTTGCATAACTTTGTTGGGTATTGACACATTTATGTTATTGTTTCTAATGGCACTTGCCCTGGACAAGGGCACTGACAACCGTTAGTGATTTTAAACCGAATGAGCGTCTCTTGTTTTTGAGGTTTGAGGTAGCCTCAACTAGGGCCAAATGTACGACTTAACAACACACTCATCATATTCACTTACATAGCCACTTTTCACAGGGTTGCACATTCACAAATCTCACAGATAGTACACAGAAGAACAACCAAGCCCTGACCGCAACTCGAACCCGGGAGGCCTAGATCACAAGGAAGGCGCGCTACTTCTGTGCCAGGACGCCAGCTGAAAATCGGCATTAAAATTATTGAAAGCATTAATTATATAAGCATCTAC
Source organism: Argiope argentata (assembly GCA_026289955.1). Lineage (NCBI taxonomy): Eukaryota > Metazoa > Arthropoda > Arachnida > Araneae > Araneidae > Argiope > Argiope argentata. The sequence goes on from JAOUZG010009418.1 coordinate 3,363,027, forward strand.
GCTTCTTTACCTCAGCTCTACCAATTGTCCTGATTTGCTTGCCATTTTAAATAATGAATTTTACACATCGTTTCGACGATTGACACATAAGAAAAGTATGAATCGCTATGAGACCTGTTCTGCTCAATTCCTTTTTATTATATTTCATTGTTACCTATTCATGTTATTAAACATAGGGACTCTGTGACTAAAAGAAAAACAAAATTATGTTCAAACTGAAACTTTTTAAAAGAATGAAATCGAGTATTCATCTAAATTCTGCCTGAGGAAAAAAAAGGGTTTTTACTGATATAATATTCTACTTTCTCTAGTTCAATATTCCTCATTGTGAACCATAATATTTGTTTCTGTTTGCTTTTTTTCCCATTCTAAAATACTGCCAATCGAAACATTTAATATAAATATTCAATTAACGCCCAACAAATTACGCTTTTAAATAAACACGGATTATAAAAGCCTAAAACACCCCCACACCAGGAAGAGATTCTGTCACCTGTCCATTCTCTAACTCCAGAAAACTGCGAAGCAATTAATCTTCGGAAGCCAGTAAGCACTAAATCAAAACTGCTCAGACGCGAGGAAGAAAAGAAAATAACCTGTCCAAACCAAACCAGGAGGGAGAAGAGGATGATAAAAAAGAAGAAAGAAATTAGAAAAATCCTTCGCACACAAGGGAGGCGCAGTGTTGTGGCTAGCGACTGATAAAAGCCCAGGGCGTTCCGATCTAATCTCGTGGCATTGTCTCTCTCCTCCTTTTTTTCGGATTGGCGAGAAGAGGTGACGGTTGGCAGGAACGAAGCAATCCTTCACGCAGGGACTGATGCCAGTTAAATATTGGATATTTACCCAAAAGTTGTGCCTGAAGAGCTTTCAATGCAGCAACCTTCGCCCTCCGGTTTTCTTTTAAAGGCTTCCTTGACATACGACACTGAGGTTGTCGAAGATTTAAATTTAGGGAGCCCTGAAGCGTCGTTGTTTCATTTAGTGCGGGTTCACCTCGAATTTTAGAATTTCTTATCATTATGGAATTTTTAGTTTGTTTCGGACTTTCGCCTTTGTGTCTGAAAAGAACAATTTCGCTGATGGGACTTTATTGATTATCCGCTTCGAAGAAACAAAAGAAGGGACCGTTAGGTTGTTCTTTTCTTCTTTGTTGTTGCCGTTCACTTTGACTTTAAATTAACAGTTGTTAAAATAAATTTGTCCAAAGTATGGAATAAAAAATGACGATAAATTTAAGTCATGAAAATTCTATGAATGAGAGATTATCTGTTTAGCTGAATGTACATATATATAAAGGATATTGAAAAGTAAACGAGCCAAATGCCGATTCGCCTTTTTGTCTTTTGATTGATTTTCTTCGATAGTTTCTTGTCGGATGGATTATTTTGCTGTGAGCCCTCTTTACACGTTTGGTCTCGACTCGGATAAGATTTGGATCTCGCATCCTGCATTTTCATGTTATCGATTATTTTATGTGTTGGAATGTCGCAGATAAAGTTGCCACGGGCATGAAGAGGAGATGCTTCCAGCATGGTGGATGATTCTTGCCACCCAAATGGTACAGAAATGATAGAGGTCTGCTACTTCCAACTGCTGACGGGATATTATTCCCACCGGGAAGGTTGTGCTGTGAATAGTGATGCATTTAAATTTTTCTGTAAAGACATGCTGAAGTATACGCAATCTCTTGCTGGTTTTTTGCACGAAATTAGATAAATGTATATGTAGATAATTATTCTAACCGAATGCTATCCATCTAGCTCTCTTCGTTTTGTAATTTTTGCGTTGTATTCGAACATCCAGACAGACAGGCAGAGGAGATAAAATTGAATTAAATCAGCCGATTTTTAATTTCAATGTTTTTATCGAAAATGAAGCCTGAAATATACCGTTTTATTTTCGATGTATGATTAGAAACTATTTATGACACGAAATATCTAGAATTTTTTTCTGTTTATAGAGCATCCAAAATGATAGCCTTTTATGCTGCAACATTGCAGTTTTAAATAAAAAAAATTATAAGCATTTATAAAATATAGCCCTTTTAATTCAATGCACTGTTCAAAAAGTCACAAAAAAGTTGTGTTATCTTAACTTAAAATTAATATTACAGCAATATTAATTTTTTTCTTAACTTTTGATTATTAAATTAAATATTAAATATTATTATTAAATATTAAATATTAAATATTATTATTAAATATTAAATATTAAATATTATTATTAAATATTAAATATTAAATATCAAATATTATTATTGAATATTAAATATTAAATATTAAATATTATTATTAAATATTAGATATTATTATTAAAAATATTAAATTTTTCTTAACTTATAATAACAAAATATTTGGAGTTTTAATTGCCCTTTCGTGAATTCACAAACATTTTAATTAATACTACCCATCTTTGGCAACTAGTATTAGGTTAAACCAGACTCACATCTCTGTCACGAAGGCACACGGATTTAAACCATAAAATTGAATGACCGAACCGCCTCAACAACGTTACCGGCAGTAACTATTGTTGAGTTATAAGGGCCATCACCGGCCACGGTACATCCCTTCCCATCGTCGATGGAAGGAGCCTACCTGTACCTTTTACTGTACCCTCCAGAGTGATGAAATCCAACCACCATGCCAAAAGCATTTCATCTTCAATTCAAGGTGTCCCCTTGGATGGCAACTAGTATTCACTAAAAACTGTTTGGCTAGGATTCATTCGTTCTAAATCTTCAAATAAATATTAATGTACTTTTATGTCTCAATAGCTTCTTCGGTAAAATAATTTAAGCTTCACATTTCTAAAGTCCCTTAGCTCATATTATTATAGAAGCCCTAACGATATTTTGTTCATTGAACTTTATTATTTCCCTAATCTGCTGCAGCTGGAGTAAGATTTAAATTTGAATTTGAAATGTGAAAAATAAAAGCTCAATAAATATGAAAACATTTTTGCAGAGACCAAACATTAAAAATATGACTTCATAAAATGAAATCCTGTCTATAAATCATGCAATATATAAGAACTATTCAATAAAAATGTCTATGATTCATCATAAAATTCGATTTTATCCTAAAAGATAAAAAGGCTATAAATAATATTTCATTTTATTTCAATCAATAAATGTGTTTCTAAAACCAGTTATGAAATTCATATTTTATACACTCTTCTGATCCAGTCATCTGAAGTCGCAATGCGTACAATAAACCATTGGGCAAGAAATTCACAACAAAATAACAATAGTCACGTACATATACATACTACTTATATAATATTATCTTTCATTCTCAATTTTGATTTAACAGAAAAAAATGTAAACGGGATGCATTATTAACGATAAATTAAGTCGTATATCTATTAATTACAAATAAACAATTAAAACAAGTTATAAATTACCTTTTTTAATTCTTTATTGAGTTGAGGTCCTTAAAGAGGATATAAATTAATTTTATTCAATGAATTAATATGAGAGTCAGATAGGCAATATTCGTTGCTATTCTAACATAAAAATTGAATAGCTATAGACATTCTCTAACAGATGTTTACATCAATAATCCTTGGCTATTTTTAGCGTTTAATAAATTTAAATTCTACAGCGAAATATTAAAAAATCCATGAGTCTTATTAAAAAATGTTTTTTTTTTACTTCCTCAAACTCTAAGTCAAAATGATAGACACTCCATTTGCAATAATCAGTTTAATGTATTTCGCCAAATTTGCTGTTGTTACTTATGGCATTTGCCATGAACAAGCCCCGCTGATACATCAACAGATTTTAACCTGGGATGTACGTCTCTTGTTTTACAAGTAGCGCCATCCAGGACCAAGAGTACGCCTTAGCTACACACACGCCAAAACCCTTTTTAGGGGGCGGACTTCGTTCATACATATTCATTCACTCATCTCAGAACGCAATTCAAACCTGGAACAGAGAACCTCTGACCCAGTACCCCCAGTGGTATTACTCTCGGCATGGAGAACTTTGCGACCACGAACAGATTTAACGAGCGCAAGCCGCACACACTCGGGGAATATTTTGATGAGTTTCGAACTCTTAACCTAAGGAGTACGAGTCCAACGCTTTATCAACTAGGCTATCCCGGCACTTTCACCAAATTTAAATGATTCTGTAACCTCCCACCAGGAGTTTTCGCTATGTTAGCATAAAATGCTACTCATTTTTCCTAGATATAATATCAAAAAATATAAATTTTTCAGAAATCATTCGTTAAAATTAAATTGAATTGAGTGAACCTGGTTATTTGGGAGTTCCAGCTGATATTCATCTAGTTCTTTTTTTTTCTTTTTTCAACATTTTTAGTTTCAATGTGCTATTTTTTAAAAATTAGTTCTGTTCATTGAATGTGTTCGTTCAAAAGAATGTTTGCCATTTTTCCGTCATGCCATTTTTAGTACTTCCGTTTAAGAATTTTTTTCGTTGAATGAATGACCGAGGTGTTGAATGTAGCTTCATTATTTTTTTAAACAATTAGTTTTGTAAAAAAACACACACACAAAGAAAAGTAAATACCTCAAACTTAAGTCAGCTGACGTGCACATCTCTGAACAACAATTATCAAATTTTCAGAGATCTATTCAGGCCTCGAATTCCAAATGTTAACAAACAGATCATATAGATACGCTACAAGAATACCCTAAGTCATGCTTTCATAGCACTAGTTGACAAAATTTTAATTTATCTCTAGTTTATCTCTCACACAAACAGATCAACGCTGATTTAGCGCTATTAAAAACGTTGTCTAACTTTATGTAAATATGAAGAATAAATTAATTATAATTCTCCTTTTATTTGTATTCTAACGCTTATCTCTTTTGGATTGAACGCCAATTCATATCAAGTCCAAGGGTTCGGAGAAAGAAAGATTCAGTAGCTTCTGAGGGTAAAGGCCCCGGAGCATCCAAGGACAAAAGTCTGATTTTAGCTCTTATGCAGATGACACTCACACACTCTTTTGCAGATCCCCTTTTTAAGAGGAGAGGAGGGGAGTCCTCTTTGGCACTCTCACAGATAGAAGATAGGTTAAAGAACATCCTTGCCCGAACCAAGACTCGCACTCGGGGCGCCCACGGAATGATAAAGACATGCTACCATAAGTCCAGGACGCCAGCAATTACAGTATTTAATGATATGACGATTTACTCATTTTCAATCTATTGAAAATAATTGAATAAGGTTAATAACTAAGGCTAAATTTAAATCTAAATCTAATCAGCTTTCTTCAAATTACATAATGATGCTATAAAAGAAAAAAAATGTAAAAACGCAATAGCCATTCAGTTTGTATTTTCCATTTAAATTCAACAACGCAATCATGGAAAATATACTTGAACTTCAAATACATTAAATTCCAAAATAAAAGAACCAACAGTTTGGCTTTCACTTCTTTGATTTCTTCTTCGAAGATAAAATCATGTTTAAGACAGGTATTCTCAAGACTAAGATATTCGAAATGGATAAGAACATGACATACTTCAAAAAAAACTATGCCCCAGGTCCCCCGATGTGAAAGTTTCGACAACTCCAGTGTCGTATATCAAGTGAACTTTTAAAAGAAAACTGGAGGGTGAAGGTTGCTATATTGAAAGCCTCACGGGCACTTTTGGGTGAATATCCGGTATTTAACTAGTAAGGGCCCTGGCGTGAATGATTGCTCCATTCCAACGGACCTGCACCACTCCACAACCTCCCTAATCGAAAAAAAGGGAGAGACAATGCCACAAGATTAGATTGAAAATGCCCTGGGCTTTTATCAGTCAGTAGCCACAATTCAGCCGCCACCCCTGTGTGTCATGGATTTTTTTTTTCTAATTTTTTGCTTAGTTCTCTTCCAGGTTCGATCTAGACAGGTTATTTTCTTTCCTTCGTCTGGTCTCATCCACTTTGATTTACTACTTACTGGCTTCCAAAGATTAATTGCCTTGCAGAATCAGAGTTAGGAAATGGAAAAGAGACAGAATTTTTTTACGTAATTTCTTTTTTTAGACCTGAATTTAAAATTAATTAAAATATTTCGTACTTTGTATACTTATAGGCTAGATATTTTATATTTGAATTTCTGGACAGTCTTATGTTGAAACTTTTGAAGAGAGTTTTATTATAAATAATGCAAAAGGGAAGAAACTGAAAAACATAAAGAATTCCAATAAAAATAAATGAATAATGAAAGCATTTTAATTTTTTATGATACAACATAGTGCTATCATGCCTATATATATTATGATTATTGAATGGTTGAATGAATGCGAAAACATTATCTTTATAAAGACTGATGTACACAAAAAAGTACAGAATTGTTTATTACAAGTTTACAGAAGAAAAGCGGACCTTTGAATAGATCGTGGAAAATACAAAAAGAAAGAAAAACTTTGAGTAGTTCATAGGAGCAAAATCAAGTTCCAGGTTATAAAATGAGAAAAAAACTAGCAGTAATAGAGCAATGAAATTTGAAAAAACTCTTGCCATCGTTCGTATGTATGAGAAAAAATAAAAATACTGATAGTATTTTGAGCATAAACAAGTAATATAAAAACATTTTTTTAATTCAATTCCTACTTAGATTAACAAAGATAAATTAGTTAATAGTTAGTATGTATGCATATCTATATATATATATATATATATATATATATATATGACAGAATAACATTAAACGGTAAAATAGAAATTGAATTTCCCGGCTATTTTTCCTTCTTTCTATATATGGTATTCGAACTCGCAGCCGAAGGGATGCGGATCCAACGCTGAATTTTCAGCGCCAACTGAGGATTCCAACTGTGTCTACGCAAAATGCGCGACACAGTTGTTACAGTTTCTACGCCAGTTGAGGTAACGCAATACAAATTGAAAATTTCTAATTTGCTTTATTATGTTTTATTTTAATTCAAAAGTACTTCAAAATAAATCGAAAAAAATGTTTTAATTAACAATGTTTAATTTTAAATGCATCAAGCGATATGAAAATATACCGAATCGTTTGAAATAATTGCCCGAAAACATGTTAAGCCTAACCTCATTAGTGTAGAGAAAAAACAAACTGAATCTGTTACTTAGTTTGGAAATGAATATTTTTGGTGAGAAAGTTAGATTTGAATTAATTAATAAAAAATTAATGAACTAATATTTGAAAAAACTATACTAACATCAAATGTCATCCACTACAAGTTTTTGGAAAATTTATTGAACTTGAGTGGATGGTTAAAAGGTATTTTATCAACGATTGAAAATTTGAACAAGATGTAAATACATAGGGAAAGTGTGAGCTAATCGTAAGAATTGAAAATAAAATATAGGAAATTCAAGTACAAAATTTTAAATATCCTCTAATGCATATAATAGACATTTATCAGTCAGCAACCATTATACTGCTTTACACCTGTGTGTAAAATATTGTTTAAATTCCTGTTTTTTATCTTAATTTTTCTTTCACGTTTTGAGTTTGGACACGTTTCTTCCTCAGTTTTGACCTCTATGATATAGTTATCGGAACCCAAATATCATTTACTTTTTAAATTGTTATGATATATGTTTATTTATGATATGTGTAAATGCATAATTTAATAATAAGATAAATTTTATCAGTTGCATATAATTCGTCTATTTTTTTAAAGATTTTCAAGATTTATAAAAAGAAGAAAATGAAATCATTGATCATACATTTCAGTTATCATGTGAGAACTTAATTATTTTTAAGTCATTCTTTGTCTTAATTAATTCAAGTCATTAACCAGTTTCAACCAGTTTGAAACAATCACAAGACTTCTCTATCGGTCCCCATCTCCACTGTCTCCAAGAGAAAACAATGTAACTGAGAATTACTTTAACCTTCTAGTGTTCATATAAAACTGCGATACAATTTCATTTACGTTTCAAATCAGAAAAATTAAGACAAATCATAAGTTGATATTCAGCACTTTTAAGAGTAAATTCCTGTGTGTGTGTTTTATAGATACCGAGGAAATAACATCTTTTTCATATAAAGAAAGAAATTACTTTTAGCTAGGACTTCAACATCAGATATTGAATAGTTATTTCAATCAAGAAAAAGTAAAATTTGGAAACAAAAAGGATAATGAACACATTGATATCCCTTTTTTTTCATATTTTAAACTGTGGCCAAAATAGAATGAGACACAATATGCTGCAGTAGAGATCCTCAAACTAAACAAAAGAAAACGAGCTCTAGGCAACTTAAAGTAAAGGTTTCGGTAACTTAAGCAATTTAAGTCTTGAAAAGATTTAAAAGAAGATTACAAGAAGGAAGCCATTCTTTTGACAACCTTTTTTTGACAACTTTCAGGTTAATCTTCTATATTTAAGTAGCATCACTCCGGACATGAATTATTGCAAGTTCCTGACAGTCATCGTCTCCCACATATACACCTGTCCATGAAAAAAGGGTCAAGTAACAATGCCACAAGCTTATATTATCGGCCCGTTGTAGAAGCAGCCTTTACGAAAGTTTTCTAATTTTTTTTATCTTAACCTTTCCGTCCTAATTTTATCAGGGTAGGCTATTTTCTTTTTCTCTTTAGGCCTGACTTGATTCCTTAGAATTGAACTAGTACCAACTGGGATTTAGTATTTATTAGCTGTTGAAAATTCATTGCTTTGCAGTTTCTGGAGTTAAGGAATTGTAATCGGATGACAGAAATTATTTTAGTTATAACAGCTGTTTTTGTATTCAAATTGTGTTAATTTTTTAAAAATTCCGATTTGGTATTTAAGAATAATTGGAATAAATTGAATCCCTCAGAAGCTACTGCACTTCTCTTTCGTTGTAAAGCGGAGCATGAGAATACTAACAACATTGGAATAAATTATTTCTAGATTAAGTCAAACGTAGTCGGAAAAGGAGATTCGAATGTCTCATATTCCATTTATTCGTGTGTGATAAAAATGTGACTATATTATTACTGAAATATTTACTTTGTGTACCACATTTTATTACGATGTGTAGAAAAATCGTTTAGGAAGAAAACTCTTCCAGTGAATTTTTTTTATCTGCTTTTATATAGAACTAAAACTTATTCCAGACTTTTGATTTTTCAATAAGCAATCATTGAAACAATTATACTTTAACTGCATCAGCTTTCCTTTTGAATGTTGTTTCTGAAACTCTTTAAATATAAATGTGGTAATTTTCTGATGGGGGGTGAGTTTTAAACTGGGCTAACCTTAATCGGAATTTTTTCACTCAAATTCAACATCCATCTAAAAGCATTTAACCCAAATAAATGTGAATAATTTAAATCAATCCATGCCTAAATCCCATCTCATCAGATTCTGACGCACAATTGCCCATAAGAATAGATCATACAGCAGAAATGATAACATGCAGAACACAGCATTTATGCATATCATATGCATCATACATTACATATCATAAAGTGCTGTTATTTACTATTATATTTTGAGAAACATTTTCACTGTCATTATCATTAACATTTGTCATATATCATTGATTCTGATATTTCTTTCAAGAAAATATGAATTTGAAAAACTATATTTTATTTTTAAAGACAAAAATAAATCATATCTCTTAGCACGAAAGCAAAGAATTTAATTGGTGATATATTACAAACAAAAACTGATGCACATATTATCCAATATGGATCAATACATTGCCGTACCAATTTTGTTCCACAAGTAAAACATTGTTCGTTTCAGTATAGAGAAACGTCCACTATCTCACTAAGGGGTGATACGCGGAAGAAAGTGCGCATTTATATATTTTACTTTATTGTTAAATGTAAACATATTCCCCTTTTCTCTTCCCACTTACCCCTATTTTGCCGAATTAAACTTATCTCAACGCATGCGCAAAAGCGCGAAGTGATTTAGAATCTGTTTAAAAACAATAGCGTAGTACAAAATCGGCAAAACTTGTTTGTTGTCAATTTTTTTTTTGTTTCATTAAATCACAATTTGATTCAAGTGTACGTTTTTCTTTCTCTAAGCGTACCAAAAGTCAATAAGGTAACATAATTATATTTTACTTTCAAACTGTCTGTTTCTATTAATCGAATAAATATCTCAAATTCAAAGAATTTAAATCTCTGTTTAAAGGCTGATACAATCATTCCTTCTTTTTTCACTGGCAGGAATTACTGCAATAAAACCTTGTCTCTAAAACTTTCTTTACGAAGATGAAAAAATAACTAACTTCCCCGAAAGAGCAAAAAAATTAGAAAAAAGTTTGTACGTACTACATTGACTGAAACAACGATACCCCGGGCTTTATAAAGACAATTCACTCGTCTTATGTCAAGTGAATATTTGAAAGAAAAATAGAAGGGGAAGATGCTGTACCGAAACCCTGTAGGGCACAAGCTCTGGGTAAATATCCGATATTTAAATGACATCAGCCCCTGCGTGAATGATTGCTTCGTTTCTGCCAGCCGTCAGTTTCCTCTCTCCGATAGAAAAAAAGAGGAGGAAGACAATGCCACGAGATTGGATCGGAACGCCCTGGGCTTTTATCAAACTATAGCCATAACATTGCACTTCGTTTATATACTTAAGATTTTTCTCATTTCTATCTCATTTTATCATCTCTTTCTTCATATTGGTTTTATGTGGACATGCTGTTCTCTTGCCTTTCTAAAATCTGAACATCTCTGATTTAATACTTGCTATCTTTCTACATCTAACCGCTTTACATCGCTGAAGTTGGTAAGTGGTTAGTTGAAGGAACTGTTTTTGTTCGCCTTATTTCATCTGTATTTACTAAAAATCATTCATTTCTGATTTATTAAGTAGTGTGGAAGATTGGGTAACGTTAAAATATGAAGACAACATGTGTATTCTTTTTCTCTATGATCTTTTAAGTTCTTATCATGTCAGAACATTATGTTGTTTTAAGGATGAGATTTCTTGCGTGAACAAATATCCGTAAGCGCAAATTAAAAAGGGCTATTATCTGCACGAGCATCTGAAAAAATCAGCTTTTAATAACGCGATACCATCACATTTACAAAAGCTCTGATTTAAAAAAAATAAGTTAATCACTACAGCAAATAAAGCATAGAAAAATGTCGTTTTGAGCACGTGATTATAGGAAATGAAATAGATAGGAATTTTAAAAAAACAATCAATGCGAGACAAAGTTTTTTGGATCGTTTGCAATACCAAAGTGACTCATTCTATGAAACGATTAAAATGCATAAAAATATAATTTAACTTGCACGAGCACGTGGTGCTTGGTAGTTCAAGAAATGATGTTCTGGCATGATACATTGGAATATGCATAACAGATTTCATATTAATTTTTATTATTTTTTTATTACTTAGGATATATGGGTATAATATGGGTTTGGGTATTCCCTACAGATGATGGGATGTGTGTCTTTCCGGAAGGGTTGTGCCATGGCTGTTGGTGGATTTTAGGACTCACCCTAGTTATCAGCAATTCTGTGTCAGTGTTCTACTCATTAAAATTATTCGATTGTCTGAGGGTAGGGAAGAGTACAATTTTGTGGTTAATTTTGAAGAAGAGTGGATACTGTATCCTCGAATTAGAAACTGTTTATCGTCATTTAAGGCATGTCTTCTTTTCTTGCCATCAAGTATCTGTTAATAAAAACATTTTTTTTAGCAGTGAGGCTTTAAAAGGAAGATATTTATTGGACTTAATAATTAAACGAGGCAATTTTTTCACTATAACAATTAACACAACAGTAGAAAAATATTTTCTTATTGCCACCCCCCCCCCAAAAAATAATTTCGAAATAACAGCCTTGAATAAAAGATTGCAACCCTGAACTTTCTTCAAAATGATTTTACAGGTTTAGTTTAGCTATATTAACTTCCAGTTGGGATCCAGGGCTATTTTGGGACAGACCTCATAATTTTGAACCACTGTCAGGAGGCGAGAACGGCATCTGCGTTGGCTACTCCTTCTCCTCACCACTCCAACGGGAGGACGTTTGGCTCTGCTGGATTCAACAGATCCCCTTACACGGTGGTTCTTTGGTGGAATTGAGTCTGGAATCTAAAGTCCTATAACTCACGAGCCTATACCTTACCACCAAGCCACCGCAGCCCGTGTTTTTTATAGAAGAAAATTTAATGAGCTTTGATCAAACATAAAATTTCCGCCTTTAAGATAGTTGGCATGTCATAAGTACAAATAATTAGAAGTTCACTAAGTTTTCTATTTCAAAATAGTGACTAATATTTCTCTTCATTAAATTATTTTTCATGAAAAATTTACTGAACTATAATTTGAGATTAAAAGAAGAAGAACTAAGTAGACTAATAAATGTGATTGATATTTCTTTTTTTTTTCTAAATTTTATTCAAATATTCCGGATGAACCATTTTATTTAAGTGAATAGTACTTAATCCGAAAACATAATATAAGCTTAATTTAATATTTTAATTTATTAGATATTCTTTTTGAATGAAAAGAAATATATTTTTAAAAAGTTCGAACACATCCCTTTTTTTAGTTAAAAAATTCTTGGCTTTATTTAATCCAAATTATACCGCAATATTTCTTTCACTAATATCGTTTGGTAAGTTATAAAAATTTTAAGCTAAAACTTCTTTAAAATGAAATAACTCCTTTAAAATACGTTGCTCTCTAAACGTTCCGAAATAAAATGCGACTGTTCCAAATCCATTGTTCTTTTACACTTCCTCTTATACAGCAACAAGAGTACAAGAAAGGCGAATTGGAAATTCCGTTAGAAAAGATCAGCTCCGAGAATTCGCATTCGAGTGGCGATTTCGCCCAAACAAAGTCGTTCGCAAGACGAATTTGCGCATTTCGGTGGCATCTTCTTCTGGAAGCAGACTGCAACTCGGGGCTCGGAATTCCAAAGGACGTAGCAGAATTCAGTATGGGAAAAAAAGAGCGAAAAAGAGAAAAAATAAGAAAACGGGACACTAAGATGAAATAAAAAAGGAGAAAGAGGATAATCGATCCTGACAAGGATGATCCTTCTTGAAGAATTATGCTGTCTTTCATTCCAACTTGAGGAAAGGCTTGCTCAAACAGGAGTGTATCGTTTCCGAAAGAACCAATCAACAGAAGAAATCAGATCAGTCCGGTTTGGGAAGAGTTGAAAGGACTTTTATCATTGGCCACTTCCGGCTCGTTTTCTTTTGCTTTGGCGACTTAAAATTGCTTTCTTGACTCCCGTTGCCATTTCGATTAGGATTACTATCTCGGAGTTCTATGGAATGCATTTAAGAGGCTGTCTGGGACGAAATGGCGTCTGTAATTAGAAACCGAATGTCTTTTTATTTCTTTATTTTCATTCTAGCTGGGTAATGAAAGTATTCAGTTTGATAAATAAACAGCTGGGTGTTTGCGTGAATTCATAAGCACTTTAATAGCTGTGCTAATCTTGATCGTTATCCATGAAATATTAATACGTCTTATAAATCTTTAATAAAGCGTTATTTTTCGAGATATAAAATTAAATTATTTTAACAAATCGATTTTGTAATCAAAACTTATATACTGTTGTCTATCAAAGCTAGAAAACGTTTTTAAAATACTGGTGTCGATTAGAACAAATACTCATTGATTCGATTGTACATAAATTGTATTCGAAATTAATACTTAGTAAAATGGATTGAATTTCCTTTTTCAGTTAAGTTGTGGAGAAGGACCCTTCGCACTGAACTTTAATAGAAAGAAGACGTTTAAATTTTGCTTTTTCGTTCAAAAAATACAGAAAAATTATAATAGTTGTCAAAAAATTTGAACTCGAGATTTTCATTAATCTTTACAATTTAGATTTCAATGAGTTCAAAAAATGCATTTTTGAAAAATGTCAGTTTGTCTGTCTTTTCGTGACAAACAACAAAAAAAATGCTTGGATAAGATAATTGAAATTCGGTTTACGGTATTTACACAAAGTTTGCAGATTTCTATTAAACTTTTAGTAAAATCTGTTCTGAGAAGATCTATGCGTCCTGCTGTTTGAATATAAGTTAACATTATAACTTCAAAATGAACAGAGTATATAGATAAAATCCAGTACATAGATTTAATATCTAAAGTGTAGACAGCCGTAAAATCATTAAAACAATATTATAAGTTGACTCTGTTAATTTATAATTTCAGAAAAATCTAAAAGCTATAATTCAAAAACTCAATTACTTAAATAAAAGGGATGATCAAAAAATAATTACAAGGCAAAGGAAAAATGCTTTAATAATAATAGACACAGGATACAAATGGTAATTAAGAGACATATGGGGCTGTCACTTTTCTGCATAATCACTAAACCTATTGAGGTAATTATCACACTATTGGACCAATTTGTTTTACTCGTCTTATTAATAAACGAGTCCCTGAATATTGAGCCAGTTCTCAGCAAGCTTTTTGAACACCCTCGTCTGATATGAACTTTGTTTCGGATAAGTGTTTCTTCAATGCCGGGAAAAGGAAATAGTCACTGAGAACCAAATCGGGGCTGTGTGGGTGGTATTTAAACTTTTTTTTTTGAATCAATACCCTCATATACCAAATTTTGTATGGTATGGGTTTTGTGTTAATTTTTTATTTTAATCGATTCATAAAACATACTTAAATTAAAATTGCGATTTTTAGCTACTGTTAAAGAATGCCAATAATTAATCACCAAATAAATGGCCAAAGAGATTCAAAAAAAATTTTAATCCATGCCAAAATATTTCATAACTATTTTACGATAATGCCTTACACGACCAGCTAATTCAATATAAGTCAATGAGAGAGTTTTTTTAGACAACTCCCACTGGTTTTATACTTTTGCGCAAATAGGGAATAAATAAAATATTTTCACCTTATCTACAGCATTAAAAGTTAAACGATTGTATAATTAAATTTTGGCCTATATCTTGCAATATTTTTCTAAACAAGAAAAAGTTTCTCCGTTCAACACCAGATGGTCTGATAGCCGATTATTTTTTAATGGCGTGATTTTTTTATCATGTCAGAATATGATGTTGTTTTTAGGATGAGGTTTTTCGCATCAACAACAATCCGTAGGCGAAAAATAAAAATTGTATTATCTGCACGAGCATTTCAAAAAAATTCAGCTTTTAATAACGCGTTGCCATTGCATTTGCAAACGCTCTGATTCTTAAAAAATAAGTTACTTACTACAGCCAATCAACCCAGAAAGATGTCATTTTGAGCACGTGATGATATCAAATGAAATTAATAGGAAATTGGATCTTTTTTTAAACAATTAATGCGAGACAAAGTTTTTTGGATTTTTTGCAATACTAAAGTGACAAACTCAATGAAGCAGTTAAAATGAATAAAACTATGACTTAACTTGCACGAGCACCTAGTGCTTGACCGTTCAAGAAATATAAATAGCAGATTTCCTTTTAATCTTTTTTTATAATTGAATTTTCAGTACAAAAAATAGCATTAGAAGGCAGGTCAGTATATTACTGTAAAATTGATCTTATTACTGCAATTACCATTTGGGACAAATTTAAGAGACATAGAAAAAACATCAATCACAAAAATCACAATTTCAATGCAAATTCTATCGGACGTTGTACAATTCTTAACACTTCGAAGAGAATGTTTTGAAATAAAAATATAAAATTAACCTACTTATATTTTTTTTACCTGGTTTGTTTCTAATAAGTATACAGTTAATGTGAAAATGATGATGATGTTACCTTATCCGCGTTACCAATTAAAGTGGGATGCAGGAGCTTCTGAGAATAATGACCCTTAAGCAACCGAGGGCAGAAGTCTGACTTCTAGTTCATATCAAGATGGCACACAGACAATCACTTACACAATCCCTTTTCACTGGGGGGGGGGCTCTTTCCCACATCTCACAAATAGAACAAAGGTAAAGAGCAACTACGGCTGAACCAGATTTCGAACCCAGGACGTGCAGATCACGGGGAAGATACGCTAACTCTAGCCCAGGAAGACAACTAACGGTAAAATACAATGATATGAAGTGGGATAAAGCTGTATAAGAAAGTAATATAGCATTCGTCATCATTTACTATTGATTTATTTAAATATTGATGATAAGCAATTCGTATGAGTTCCACTTTATTATTTCCCGTAACAAACTCGCAATGTTTTTTAAACTCCTTTGTTATCACTTAGAAATCTCATCAAATCTAAGAAAAGATTGTATTTGGCAGAAGATGATCACCTTCAGGACATTCTGGATCTTCCTATCATTTATTCAAACACGTCTCTCAGCCATCTTCCGCAGTACTGTGCTTCCACATTCCTGCGTGAAATATCCATGCACTCATCCACATTATCCCCTCTCTCTTTGTTGCCATGCACGGGATGGAAACCTTAACGTTTGATCAACGCCATAAATATCGCATTTGCAGTCGCCAGAGACGGCGGGCCCCATTATGGCTTCCTGCGGAGAGAATTTCCCGTTGTGTTCAAAATGAGTTCATTAGCTGTTTACACTCTGCACTGGCCCGGGCGCTTTCTTTCACGTACGACCATTGCCATTAGGCACCGCCCTCCACCACCCCGGAATACGATATTCGGACGGAAGAAGAAGGCTTCGCTGTTATGAAGTCAACGAACTGCCTTCTGACATTCTGGTGTGCTCCGTGCAATGATTGTCAGATCTCGGATCTCCACTAGAATGCATCGATTTTCTCAGCTCTGAATTTTCACCATCTTTATCAAATACCAGCCCCCGTTTACAGCCAGTTTGTTTGCCCAGGTTATTAATTTATTAGGCTGTTAAATTATAAACAAGGGATGCATTTCTTTAAAAAATTTATTCATCTACTTATTTAATACGACTAAAATACATGGATTCAAATAAAAAAAGTTTACTGCAATATCTATCTATCTATCTATCTATCTATCTATCTATCTATCTATCTATCTATCTATCTATCTATATATATATATATATATATATATATATATACATAATAGCAATTAATTATATATTATTACGAAATAAAAGAGGAAATTAAAGCTCTACTACGGATTATATGCTTGGCAAAAGCACGTGCAGGCTTGTTTTGCTGGAGAATTTGAATCCTGTAAAAACAATGTTTCCTACAATGTATCGAATTCATTAATAAATATTATTGATTTTAAATAAAAAATTGCGCAAAATGAAATTTGTGCCATTGAATATGTATTGAGTTTAGTCGTAAGATAAAATAAAAAGCCCTTTTTATGATAATTATTTTGGGTGATAGTATCAATTTCCAAAGGCAAGTCATAGCAATTATGGTTAGACTTAAGATTTATATACATGTGCCATAGTTGAAACATTTTAGAACGATTTCTCGAAAAATCTAATCATGATAATTTTTTATTGCAACCTTAAAAACCACTTAATAGCATTTCTAGTATACTCACAGAATTGCAGACTTTTGGCGATTTTTTAATCTATTGGCATGAATTTGATGTGCTTGGCAAGAAACTGAGCCTTTTAGAACCCTTAACTGTTGTCGAATAAGCGGTCGAGGTAAGACTTAAGATTAATGGCCAGTTTCTCACCAAGCACATCAAATTCGTGCCAATAGTTCAAAAAATCTCTAAAATTCTGCAATCCTGTGAGCATACCAGAAATGCTAACAAGTGGTTTTTAAGGTTGCAGTCAAAAATTGTCATGATTATATTTTTAGAGAAACCGCTTCAAAATCTTCCTATTTCTTAATTTCGTTTAAATCTTTTTTCCTGGTGCCTTTCAAGATATGGCAAAAAGTCTTCAAAACACTTCTAAAAATATTTTCATGTTAGTATCAACTATATTTAAACATCATTATCCAATTTTGGCCGTTCTGGTATTTATTGACTTACTGACATTTCAAACGTAAATTTTCTACTCATCCGTGACCAAAACTGAAAGAATTATGAAGCTTTAAATCGTACTATTTTAAATCTTCTTCTTTAAATTATCTTTAAAGTTCCCCATGAAAAATCTTTTTATATTCATCTTCTTCATCACAATTATTGAAATGGGCAAAAATCATGTAAAACCCGTAATTACAGATTTCTTTTAGAAATAAATATATTACTGGAATTTTCTTTAGGCAGTTGCTAATTTATCATTGAATTGAACTATGTGAATTATTTTCTAGCGATAAGATTTTCAATTATTAAACTGTGCTTTGGAACAGTTAACTTGAGATAAAAGTAGAATAACTCTTTAAAAAAACTATTACATTTTTGTCACCTAATCTTGAATATAATGTATGTGTATTCTTCTTTATATTCTATGGTTCAATGAGTTTCTTAATTAAATTTTCTGCTTATAAAATCACAATGTATTTTTAATAAAATACGTTACTTACAAAAATTTAAAGATTTCGACGCTCATCCTAATTTCAAATGTAAATCAGAAACAAAAAGGGAAAAAAACAAATTAGCTCAAGGAAAAATTTTCTTTTTAAAAGTTAAAAGAAAATAAGAGAAATATTTTGACGGAAAGTTGTGCAGTTATAATTTAATTTTATCAATAATTCTTTAAAACAAACTGACAGTCAGAAATAAATTACTACTACATTTAATTTATTAAGGATTGAACTGTTATACATATATTATTTTTATTTATTATATTGAATTAAATTTGAATTCTGACGAAAATAAAACATTATAACTTCTCAAGTCAAAAACATAATAACATGTTCTTGATCTTAAACTGTCTAAAGAAATTTTGAAAACAGGCACTCCCACAAATGAATATTGACTACACAAAAAAGCTTTTAAACAATGTATACAAATGATAAAAAAAATGATTCAATTGTGCATTTGCATTTTTATCCACTTTTTTGCAACTTTTTAATGGTCATTTTCTTTATTTTCCCATTAAAAACATCGAAAACAAATTCTCAATTCATTTACTTCGAATTTAAAATGGACACCTAGAGAGGAAAAGTCTTTTTTTTTTCTTTTTTCCCCATCTTATCTTATTTATTTTACTATTTAAATAAAACGACAAAATGAAAGATTACCTGGCATTTTAAAAAACAAAGTAATCGACAAAAACTCTAGCGTGACAGACGAATAAAAAAATTGCTTTTTACCAAGTGAATCATCGATTCGGCTGAGTAAAATTTTCTCTTGTGTAATAAAAAATTAAGACCGTCACTGTGTTTTACATTAACTAATAAATAATTTAGAGAGTTTTTCTGAAAAGAGGGGGGTATTTTTTACTCATTTTTTTCTGTAATTTTTTATTTTAAATAAAGGAAAAGACATCTAATAATTTATCTGTAAATATCATCGTCTGAAAAAAAATTAATTTTTTTATTATTTTTTTAAGATACGAATGCGTTTGTCGAGAAAAATTGACAATAAGAAAAGTGAAATAATTTTTTTATAAAAAGAAGAATAAAAATATGGAAATTGAATGCTAAGGAAGTAACGTGTCAATAGCGAATTTATTAGCGCAAAAGAAACCAAATAATTAAAAAACAAACGATAATATTTACTGCAAAGGCATTATTTGTAATTTATAAGGCATTTACTTGTTATGACTTAAAGGTGGTAAAAAAAGTAACATTTAAAAAATCTGGCACTAAGCCGGACTTTTAAAACTATCTATCAGGAAATAACTGCCCTTAAAACAACTATTCATAATATTTCTCCCTTTTTCGACTTATTAATGTAAAGAAATATTCATTTTATGTCTTCCATTAATTTTTTTTTTAGTTCCGAACTAAATCATTCTTTATTGCACATTGCTTCTGGAGCATTTTTAAAAACTTTTCAAATAAAGATTCTCGGAGAACGCATTAATCACAGAGACGGATTTTTCAAAGTTAATTTACATTCGCAAACATTTTTTGAAAGAAATTGCAACATTTATCATTTTGATCAATTTAGCTGCCTCTTATGGTAAGAGAGTCATTATGTCATTGTTTTCGATGATCACGCTAATCTAGGGTTAAAAATATTTCTGTCGGTAGTTATGAATATACTTATGTTTATCATACAATTTTTTTTAATTTTTAACAATTTTTGTTTCAAATTATTTTGATCTTTAAATTAATTTATTTCCTCTGAAAACTTCGATTATGACACAGCTGAAAGTTGTGAAGAAAATGAAAAAAAAAAAATGCACAAACAATCAGACTCTAAGATACGCTTTCATTCTATCCTCTCTTAGTCGCAATAATCTAAATAATACGATTGCATCAATAGAATTTTAATTCTCTGTGTTCGGACTCAATCTTATATCATAGCCTTCGTGACCCATATAATTTTAATTATTTTGTAGAAAGTATCATGTTCTTACCGTTATATATTATTATATCAAATAACAAATGTACTATAGTGAATTCAATAGATGCTTGACAACGTAAAGCATTGCTTTATACCATTAAAATTTCAGTAAATGCAAATTATAAGCTATAAAAATACCTTTGCTTAATATGCAAAGAACAGAATTATTAAAAATTAACAATATATAGCAGATAGTAATTTGCTTCTTAAAAATCCGTTTATAGCGTGTTTGTTTTTGTTTTCAAACAAATATGATCCCTTGTATCCGTCAAATACACTAATGCACGCTGTTAACATTAGTATTATAGATAAATGATAGAATATTGTAGATATGTAAACACAATTTAAAGCAAACACAAACAAAAATAATATTTTTTTATCAAACAAGGAAGATAGCAAAACAAGAATTTTCCCACGGATATAGCTTTATCCAATTAGTGAAAAAAAATAAGTAGTCTTGTAATTTTCGGATAAGGGCCTATTAACAAAATCATGCGTAACATATAATAAAATTCAATAATGTTGTTACCTGTACTGTATTAACACGAAATACGATAACATAAAAAAAATAGAATTCAATTTTCATATGAACGCTTCGACTTTTATAGACTCCCGAAAAGGGTGTAGAGCTTTCCAGAAGATTCCTTTGATCTTGGGTTTTAAAAGAAGAAGGGTTAAAATAGCTGGATTTTCAGAAATTTTCTTTTTGTGGTAAAATTTGCCACCAAAGGAGTGTCAATTAATTCGTATATGAATGATCATTAAATAAATTTAATTGAGTTAACAACTAGTTAGCGTTCATCATATCATCCCCATAAATATCCAATGATGTCAATGTGTTCAAAAATTAGTTTTGCAGATTTTCAATAATAGTGCGATATAACTGATAAATAAAGTCATTCCTAATGAAATAAATCAAGATTAAATATTTCCTTGAACTTCTTAGTTGGACTTTTCAATCTAATAGTCAAAATGAATTGCAAATATAAAATTCCAATGGGGGGGGGGGGGAGTCCAGGAATAGAGGAAAGTCCATAAAATCTATTCGAACGCAGCATCAATGAGAGCACGAAATCAAATTATTTTTATTGCTGTTCTAAAAATCGTTAGAATAGGAATACAATGAAGAAAATACTCAATGCTATATAGTGAAAAAAAATCCATATTCTTCAAATATTTTCAAAAACAAGGAAAATAAATGTCAAAAACAAAGCCATGATGTGTAAAAAGTATTTGATTTGGAGATTCTAACATTACAAGCAAGCAGAAGCTTATTAAATAGGAAACAGTAATAGCATTCAATGAGAAAAACTAGATAGCTCGCTTGCCGTTCAACACTATGGAGAGACAATCGATTCTTCTTATAATCAAATAGGCTGATATAATCTCCAAACAAGGCGTAACGTCACATGTAGTTTTCAAGTTGTCAATGGGCCATAGTAATTGCATTCTCCAAAGCCCACTCAATATCGCTAAAATATCCATAAATTTCTTTTTTCAATTATAAGATTAATTTGAAGGGAAGTTATATTACAGATTCGTATTAATAATACTTGCTCTTACCATACAACAACAGAACTCTAGTTGAAAGTGTAGAAAAAAAAGTAAATTTTTTTTAACTAGCTTTGTTTAATAAGTGTTTCTATCCATTGTTGCTTTCTAGAAGTAAACATTTTAAAAACATTTCTTCTTTTTTTTCCTTTTTTTTGATAACTTCTGATGAATTAATAATTTAATTAGGTATATAATAATTTTAAAAGGCAAAATCTTATGTTGTTGGTGCAAATGACACTTGCCATGGACAAACGTGCTGAAGGTCGTCAGCAATTTTAAGCCGAATGAGCGTCTCTTGTTTTTGAAGTAGGGCCAAGAACATGACTTAGCTACACACTCATTATACATTCGCTTGCACATGCCCTTTTTACAGGGGGGCACATTCACACGCCTCACAGATAGTACACCGAATAACAACCATGCCTTTACCGAAACTCGAACCCCGAACGTCCAGATCACGAGGAAGTCGCGCTACCTCTGTGCCAGAAAGCCGGCAAAGTTATATGAAATGTAAATATAAATAACGGAGCTGTTTAATGTGGCTATTGTAACATAATGCGACACAAATATTTTTGAAACTTTTATGGAATATCTACCTTTTCAAAGAAAGCAGACTTAAAAATGCAGCATTAAATTAACTTCAAAATCGCTTTATTACTGTTTTCAAAGAAATTTGAAGGCATAAAACGTCCACATTTTTTTCTAGATTTAAGAAAATTCTACATATATTGATAAACGCTTCCCAAAACACGAAACAACAGAAGTTAATTTAGAAATGCTGCTCCCTTCTTAAAATAGCGATCGAGAACAACGCAGTTCAAAACAGGAATTCGCGAAACGTCGAACTATTTGACGTTGTTAATTTCTGATGACACTCCGGTGCAAAATGAAAGTCGATGCTTCCTCGAATATTTCTGATTTGTTCTCGGTGCTCTAAATAAGAATTCCTTCCAACGGAAAGCCATTTCCTTAGTTACCGGTCGCATCAAGTGTCCGTAGGCATTCACTCTTCGTCTCCCGGGATACACAGATGCAAAGTTATTTGAATCGGTTACTATGGAAACATTAGAACTGAAGTTCAGGGTGTTAACTTTCTTCTCACAGCTCTGAATTGTTCAACAAATTCGGATAAAATAGCGATAGAGGAAAAGGAATTCAGCAATTTTCTTTAAACAAGCGATAGTTCATTGAATATTGGAATCAAAATCTCTGTTTCTACCAATAACAAAGGTTAAATGTTTTTTCTCTATCTGTATGCTCATGTTTGTGTACGGGCTTTTACATGTGTGTGTACGTGGGTGTGCGTACGTATGCGAGTGTGGGTGCTGTACGTGTGTATGTGTTTGAGGGTACGCAGAGTATGCTCTTCTCTCTGTGTATGTTTCTCTCCCTGTGTAAGTGCATATGTGATTGCGTCTCTCTCTCTCTCTCTCTCTCTCTCTCTCTCTCTCTCTCTCTCTCTGTGTGTGTGTGTGTGTGTGTGTGTGTGTGTGTGTGTGTGTGTGTGTGTGTGTGTGTGTGTGTGTGAAAGTATCTCTCTCTGTTTCTCTTTGTCTGTATGTAAGTCTCTCTATCTACCTCTCTCTTTCTCTGTGTGTATGAAAGTCTCTCTCTATCTTTCTTTCTCTCTAGGTGTGTTTCTCCTGGAAATGTGCAATTGTTTATGATGCGTAATAAAACAGTTATTCAGTCATTGGATTCTTTATTAGAAATAAACGTCACTGAGCAATACTTTCTCTCTTTCAATACACTGTCGGGTGGAGACACATTTTTCACCTACAGACCTAAGTGAAAACTGATGAGTCACTAAGCAAACAGAAAATACAGATTTTAATTACATAGTAGTAGCAAGGTCTACCGAACAGAATAATCATAACTATCTGCCAAAGAGGAAGCAAAATTATAGAAGGTGTGTGAACATTTTAATTTCTGATATTTTTCTAAAAATTATGTTTTTTATTTTCTTTTATCACATACTAAGTATACATAAAGAAAGAGTTGAGTTGTAATCACCAAAAAAAATTATAGTTCGAAATGTTGCCGTATCTCCATGCTTCAATTTTCCTTAAATCCGAAAAACACATTCTTAGAATTGTGTATGTGTGTATGTATTTCTGACTGAAAACATTTTGAGATAGACATATGGAATTTAGTATGTGCTCTTATTACTACACTTATATATTTCTATCAAAATCTACTTGCAAGTAATTACCTCTATAAGATGCTTAATAAGAAATTGTGTATATATATATATATATATATATATATATATATATATATATATATATATATATATATATATATATATATATATATAGATAGAGAGAGAGAGAGAGAGAGAGAGAGAGAGAGAGAGAGAGAGAGAGAGGGAGGGAGGGAGAGAGAGAGAGGGGGGGATATATAAAATACTATCGAATATAATATGTAACACATAATTTTTTTAAAGCAGATGGAAGTTGCTAAAAAAGAAAAGCCACTTTCGAATTTTTAAGTTCGTTTTATTCTCACCCGGGGGTGGTATGATTTATTTACAAGAGTTGCAAACAAGACGTGTCCGTTTACTGCTTGGCACAAAAGCAGAGGGCAAAAGAGAGAGAAATTAATTACCCCTTGTCTTATATGCCATGAAATTTTAATAGAAAAAAATAATTTTTCACAGTGTAATATGCATTGAAATTTCGATAGGGATTTCTCACACGTGTCGATTCCAGTAAAGGAAACACAGGGATCTTTTTAAAAAATGTACTTGGCGGGAATGTGGGTATTTGTCAGCTTTCGACCTATTCAATAAGTAAACAAAGCTTCAATTGAATTATCTAAGTAGAGAAAATGGAATGGAATTATTTTAAAAGGAAGATATATGGGCTAAATTAAGATAAAATGTGTAAATAATATCATTACACACACACACACACACACACACACATACGTGTGTGTGTGTGTGTGTGTGTGTGTGTGTGTGTGTGTGTGTGTGTG
>JAOUZG010009418.1:3406864-3425949 GCA_026289955.1 Argiope argentata
TGCAAAAACAGGATATGTCTGAGGAAAACTTTAAGGTATGCAGCAACATTTAGAATTCAATTTTTGAGAAATGTTATAAAATAGATAGGGGTTTTTTTATCATGTCAAAACATGCTGTTTTTGGAAAGAAGTTTTTGGTGTCAACGTAAGCGAAAAAAAAATTTTTATTACCTGCACGAGAATCTCAAAAAATCAGCTTTTAATAACGTGATGCCATCCCATTTACAAAACCTCTGTTTAAAAAAATTAGTTAATGACCACAGCAAATAAAACCTAGAAAAATGTCGTTTTGATCACGTGATTGTATGAAATGAAATAAATAGGAAATGTGATATTTTTTTTAACAATTAATGCGAGACAAAGTTTTTTGGATCGTTTGCAATACTAAAGTGACTCTTTCAATGAAACCATTAAAATGGATAAATATATAATTTAACTCGCACGAGCACTAGGTACCTGATCGTTCGAGAAATGATATTCTGACATGATACCTTAAAATATGCATATCAGATTTCATTTTAATTTTTTCTATAAAATAGATTTAAAAACACTTATTTTTTTACAATTTATAATTTTTGCAGATGCTCCATGTGGTTGCAAAATATTGAAAAATCAGTTTTAATATCCCTTAGTATTTATAACTAGCCAAATTTGGTGAGAAACTGGTTCCTGCGAATCATGTTTGTTAGAAATTTCAATTGAATATATTTGTCACTTATTCTCAATAACTTCAGCAACAAAATATTTGTAAGCTTCAAATTTTGATGGGCATATAACTCACAATATTTTAGAAGCTTTTTCTTCTGTTTGTTGTAATACGCATGCCTAATCTGATAGCCTCATTATAGCCTCATCATTAAAAAGACTTAAACAGGTTAATAACTTAAATTAATTAGGATAATTCGCAAGAATTCAGAGAATGAATAATTTGGAAATTAAGTTATGACTGTTGTTGGTAATAAATGAACAAATGTGACACCTTCTGTATAATTTTTAATTACACTAAAAGTGAAAAATTGAAGCCTTAGCAGTGATAAACCACCAATTTGTTGCCTACATATTTTGAGGTTTCAAAAACCTCAAACCATAACAGCATCATGTTCTCACACGATAAAATGAAAAGAATGTCAGTGAAATTGCTATGAATATCCAATCAGTTGGGAAAAAATAAGTGCAATCTTCATATCTCTATTATCTAAAGCAGAATTAAAAAGGTTGATATCTTAGTAGCAATATTAAAAATCAGTTTCATTTTCATGTTAGCGGTAAAATATATTATAATGAAATATGCTTAGAGCATTTTTTGAACTAGATAAAAATTTAAAAGCTATACAGCAAAAAAAACTACTATCATTAAAAAACAAAATTTTTCAAGGGCAATATGAGTTAAAATAATATTTGGGCTACAATAGTTTCAGAAATTATTGGGAAAGAATATAATTCCTTAATTTTTCCTTAATTAATATACTAATTAAAAAATTTAATAATTAAATAAATCCTTTTCATTCTCCAAAGCATGTATATGCCAAGTATAGTAGTTCTTGGTAAAAAAAAGAACTCTGGCCTTAAGAACACCAACAGATTCATCTTTATTATAAATAGCAATATGTTTTAAATTAAGGACTAAAAAGAATAAATTTATTAGCGTAATTATGAACTTCGTAGAATAGGTATTTAAAAAAATTATTTTTAATATTCTAAAAAACTAAATGCTAAATTTTGCATTTAATATTTTTTTAATTACTGTGCAGTAAATATATTTTAATTTATTAATTTTTTAAGAAATAATCATAAACAGAACTGGTAAAAATCGATTTCGCAATAATATTGTAATACAATTTGAATTCAATTTTAAATAAAATATTAAAATGGAAATAATTTCCATCATGCTTTCCATTAGCCTGAACAAATGAAAAAGATACTAACATTATTGGTACTTCAAGTTTGAATTATTCACTGAACCAATGAAAAATTTCGAAATATACTTTTAATAAATATCTTTTTTAAAAATAATCAATTTTTTTTTAATTCGCATTTTGTTTGAAATTAAAGGTGAATGCTGAAAATAAAGAACTAAACATTCGTACAAAAGGAGTTACTCAAGTAAATGTCGTAAACATCTCTACTGAAGTATTTATGAATACATCTCAAGATACATCTCTACTGAAATGTATTTTTAATAAAAGTAACAATATCTTTTCAAATGCAAACAATTATAGAAAGCTGTTTTCTCAGAAACTAGAAAAAAGTATTTTGAAACCACTCCTCATCGTTAAAATGGGAAATGGAATCTCTTTTTGTCAAGTGTTTATGAAATATATATTTAAAAATTTCTAATGTGATTTGTTACATATTTACTATATTGGATATGCTGAATTTTCATTTACTTATGTAAAAACCAACTTTCAAGGAAGTAGCAATTCGAATTCATTTCGTATCATCAAATATGCCAAACAAAATTTCGATCAAATTTCCCTTTTCAGATCACCCGGATAAACGGACAATTTTTAATTATGATTAATTGTAAACATAAAAATTCCTCAAATATTCTTTGTACTAATCGGATAAGATATGAAATTAAGTTATCTTGATATGAAATTAAAAAATTTCGGTACTTACGTATTAGACCGTCGACGCCAACGGTTTAGTAACTCATTGGCGACGGATTCAAATTTAGAGATAAACCGTTGACGCCAACGAAACCAACAAAATGGTGGACGACAATTTTTCGACAAAGAATAGTGGTCTGAACAATTTTTTAAATGATGGCGGTTTTTTAGCATTATTGACGGTTTAGCAACTCATTGGCGAAGCCTTCAAATTTGGCGATAAAGATCGATGATCTAATACGTAAGTACAAAGACAATATACAATATTGTCCATACAATTTTGAATTAAATTCATCCACAGGAAATCTTTTTTCCTAGGCTTTCTGCCGAAATAAAAGATAAATATAATTTAAAAAATTAGATAAATGAAATTTGTATCTGGATTTAACATTAAAAATGTTCTGTTCAAATTAAAGAAAGATCAACTTCTTCCTTTTAATTTAAACAGAAGTTATCAGGGGTATTAAAATAAATGTACTAATTCCTAAAGAGCGAAAGCATTAAAATTTACAATGAAATAATCATAAGCATACATGATGCTCATCAAAGTCCTTTTATCCTAAGTTGACTTGAGAAATGCGATAGCTATTGTCATATACTAGGTCTAAAGTTATAATAAGCGCTCAAGTGCTCCACGTTGAGACCGACTACGCGCGACTTGGCTGAAAAGGATAAAAGTAGTGTTCCTACCTTAAAAATAGTAGGTACAAAATGTTAGAAAAAATTAATCACACAATTGTATAACTTTTTTAGTATGAAAAGCCAACTTCAGGACAAAAAGTAAATAATATAATTTATTAAACATGTATTTGCTTGGACATGATTTGCAAGATTAAACAATTAATTATTGGTACATTTTCGGCCTTTACAATCAACACTGGCGTTAGGTGAACATTTATTGTTCTAAACATGGTCATATCTTCTGTTAACGTCATGTATTTCGCCATAGATTTCGAAAATCGGGAACAAATAAATTAACGTTTTATTCCATTTTTTGTGGTACTAAAACTGTTATAGTTCATTTATCATATACCTTTCAAGGCAAGTATCTTCATTTTCTTAATCTTCATTTAAGGTACACAAATATTAAACACAAACTTTAAATCTCTCCTTCAAAAATGCAGGAAAACAACTCCAGTAAATGAAAAAATGTATAAATTTTGGTCTTTATATGAATAATGAAGTTTGTTATTGAAAATTTATGTAAAAAAGAGAAAGAAAAATTGTCAAAATACAGAAAAGAATTGACTGATAAATAAACTTGTATCTTCAAAAATAGAATTTTTTAAGTTTCAAAACAATGTATAGTAGAATGTTTGTCCAATAATATTTTAGGAAATTATCGCAGTTAAAATCCAAAATCCCGTTAAATTTTTAAGAAATTATGTTAATTATATCCAAATTTAAAAAAAACTTTAAGATGTATTCTACTAAATTTGATAGCTGTAGATCAAATGCTCTAACCTTCAGAGCGATAAAACAAGAAGCGTGATTTTATTAAAGGGAAAAGTAAATAATAAATAGAAGAAAGGTAATTCACAAAATACCAATGTTCTTAAAATATTTTAACAAATACAATATTGATTACAAACTGAATCTTTAGAACTGCATTGTCTTCATTGTGTATACCATATTTTAAACAATGGGTCTTTTAAATTTAGATTTCCCCGTTATTTACTTCATCAAACAATGCAAACAAATACAGCGTGACTTATTATGAATACTAACTGTTTATGAACTATTTTAAAAAATTTCAATTGCTATTTACGAGATAAATAAATACATTAAATTAATTCGCTCCTTTAATTTGAAATATACTCATAGAATAACGAAATGTTTCCCATTCTTGAATTTCTGAATTTTAAGAGAGCCATGAAGAATATTTTTATTCTAAATCAATTTTTATATAATTCAAAACTTTTTTACTGAAACTTAACACCTTTTGTTTCCCAACGGAAAAAAATTTAAGAATTGGAATAAAAAGGTTGTATATAGAAATCGTACAATAATTAATTGTATGCATTAACCCCTTAACTGGTTTATTTTCCTTACTCTCTAATAAGATGACACCTATTTTGGGAATATTTTCTTATTTTGATTCAAATGGAAATCCATGGAATACATGACTTATCTACGTATTCGAAGTCATTTTACTATTGAATTATAATTGTTATGAATGATTTATTTTTTGTTTGCAACTACCAAAATTCGATAAATCGATGCACGTACGGGCAAACCGGTTAAAGGGTTAATTGTTTGATCCTTACCATTTTAAATATTCAAACTTGATCGGGTCAATTTAAATTCCAAGCTTCTAACTAAATAATCTAGTGATAAATATGAAGTCGAATTTGTCTATCGGATTGGTGTCGCATTTTTTGTATTTCGAGTCAATAAAAGGGGCATTTTTATTATTGTTCACATTATGTAATAATTCCACAATACATGATCCAAAATCTGTGCAAAATGTTGAACAAGCATTGAAGCTGTGTTTACCATACTTCGAAACATAACTAGTACCTTCTTGGATAGTAATAGCTCACCTATAAAATGCTTTCGAAAATTTTAGTTACATCTTTAATCTTTTTTACTACATCATTTTTTATATTTTATTCTATGATGTTTCAACCTCAAGTCTGAGATCTCCATTCTTCTATAGTAGACATAGTTTCTTTTGGAAATAGTTACTTCTTTTAGAAATTAGCAATGTAGCAGTTTTGCATCAAACACGTTCAAGGCATAATTAGCGTGATTTCCTCATAGTGACGACACGAGATTTCATAATATTTTCATTTTTTTAACAATTAAACTGATAGGTTAGGACTTTTCCAGAACGTTTACAGAATTAATTAACTAAACACTTATCTAACTTCTTATCAACTAAATGAAGAAATTTACTTTACACTTGATGGTTTTGAAGAAGAAGACACATAATTGAATTATAATACATTTAAGAGAAATTTAGCTGTATGGAGTCAAATTTGGTTGTCAGTAATATAATGGCACGGAAATTCGTGTGAACGGATGGGCACATTCGATAACTGAAGGTGGTGACATTTTAAACCAAAAATATTTCGAAAAATAAGAAGCTGAGGTATTTAAAAGTTGCACAAAGCAAAGAATCTACAAAAAGAAGAGTACTTATAAGCATTGATTAAAAAAAAGTAGACACCAAATCGTTATTGAAGAAATGATAATAACACTCAGAGAAAACAATTACGGAGCTCTCTTTCAAGTCAAATTTTCAAAGAAAGAATGGCTGGATTACTCTATAGCCTCTCATATATATAGATTTTCCGACAAATTATGGAATTTTCCAGAAAAATTTCTCGATCTAGTATAGATAGATAGGTTTCTAGTATAGATAGAATCAGAATTCACAAATTTTGCAGTATCAGTACTCTTTTCACTGAATTTTGCCAGAGCCAAGACTTACTGACCACTATTCCAAACAAAATGAGAAAATGTGTAAATTATCAACAGCTCATTCATTGCATTGCTTATTATATTTATTAAAATGTGTTCAATAATTTCTTAAAATTTTAAATGTATCATTTTTTTAAATCTAAGTTATAAGAAATCATCGAATTAGTTCTAAAAAGCGCTTGTTTCAGCCTTACATATACTAGAAAATAATCTGGATTGGAAAAACGTCAAAATATGAATAATTCTAGATTCTATTTCACATTGGTCACAGAAACGACTGTACTTGAGACTAATAAACACGTTCAAAGAAATTTCTTTTAGATATTAAGACCACATAAAATTTCTGGAAATAATTTCATTTCTATAAAAAAAGTGATACAAATATTAATAACATTTTTGAGCGAGTTTGAAACTTATCGGCTAAAGATTTCCCGAGTGTGTGGTGGCTGGCGTTCGTTAAATCTGTTGTGTTCGCAAAGTTCTCCATATCGAGAGTAATACCACTGGTGGTACTGGGTCAGAGGTGATCGTTTTTTGTTCCAGATCTAAATTACGATCTGAGATGAATGAATGGATATGCAAGAATGAAGTTCGCTCTCTAAAATAGGTTATGACATGCGTGTAGCTAAATCGTACTCTTGGCCCTAGATGGAGCTGCTTGTAAAACAAGGGAAGCATATCTTCGGCTTAGAATCTGCTGATGTATCAGTGGGGCTTGTTCATGGCCAGTGCCATAAGTAACAACATAACATTTTTGTAAATCAAAATATTTGTAAAAGAACTCTATTATCATTTAAAAGTATACTTTTACCATTGGTATAGTAAATAAAAATAAAAAATAATGAAAGAGTTTTCATAATTATGCGAGATTCATTCAAATATGAGAGATATTACTTCATATTTTTAATGATTTTGATTAATCAGTTTTGACTGATTTTTAGAAAAATGAAGAACTTCAAAACACTAAAAATTTGATATATGACTATGCATGTAAAGATTATAAACTTATCCTTTGAATTAAAGAATAAATAGTTTTTCCACATCTACTTGATATCTATAAATTAATTATATTGTGTTATGTTTATAAAATTAGATTTTTTTAATTCATTTTGAGCTACAATGACACAAAAGTATCAGAAAATCGCATTGCCTAACAGCAAACTCACAAAATAATCATTTTTCACTTAAGTAATTTCTTCTAAGATGTAAAAATTTAAAATAAACATGCTGGTATATTTAAAGACAAGAACAATTACGCAATTTGTTTTCTTAATGTCTCAGCTGAAGCAGTAAAGAATGATTTCCGAAAGGCAGCGTATTATTAAAATAAAGTACTCCCGATGCCTTAAGGAATCCTGACTGAGATATGTATTTACTTCCAAAATCCGATGCTTCACGTCGTGTTCTTTCTTCTTTATTTCGGCTTAGAATATGCCAGTTCATTTGTATGCAGAAGTATCAGAAAGACAAACAAAAAAAGAGGGAGAAAGTGAGCACAGCTAGTTGGAATCTTTTCTTCATGCAGATGTCGTACGTCGAATCTTATTTCAGTTTCTTTCTTTTTAGTATTTGAACTACTTAAATCTTTTCCAATATTGACAGAGTGCGTTACTTGTGTATGTTTTTTCATGGCTGTTGCTTCCTATTACTCAGAACGGAAGCTTCTTCGGATCTTAAGGCGGATATTTTCGCAGTCCAAGAAAAGCAGAAATCGTAAAGGATGCTCGGAAATAGTTCATAAGTCAATAAAAACAGTTAATGCTTTCGGAAAACTTTAAGAAAATTTATCGATTGTCTGATAGTCGGCTTAAACAAGAAAATAGGGTCGAATTGAGAGATGGAAATATAGAAATCTCGTAACTTTCTGGAAAGAGATTTTCAAGAAGAATTCTTTACGTTTTAAGCGTATGAATAAGTTTCAAAACATTGCTACATTATTTATGATATATTTTTGACAGCTCATAAAGTTATAAAATATTAATAACAAATCATTTTTGATTTTTAATGCATTAATATAACAATTATGCCAGGAAATATTTGTTAAAAGGGCGATGTAAATTGGGAGGATTTTTTTCACATCTTTTCCAATAAGCAATTACCATCTTCTTTGAAACTATTGTTACTTTCTTGTATGCGTAGCCTAAAGAAAGAATTGTTATCTTCAAATAATTCTAATTCGAGATTTTGACGAATTTCCACTTTTAAGAACTTCCCGAGTTCGAAAGACACATTTTTGGAAAACGTCTTCCTGTCTGTGACAAAGATAACTCAAAAAGTTTTTGAGCTAGACAGACGAAATTTTATATAGGGTCTTTAAACTCGATTTGTAAATTTCTGATATTTTGAGCAAAATCAGGTTGGTGGAGGTCTGTTTATCCAGAAGTTCTAATACAAGTTATCGTGTTAAATGCAAAATATGATAACTTGTATTAGAACAAATAAAATTTGGTATACAAAAATTGGGTAGAAAATCTAGATATTAAATATATACATCTAAAGAGTATATATTTACCGAAATTCGAGCAAACTTCAACAAGGGTGTAAGGCCCACCAACTTTGGCAACTCTTCTCACTTCATATAGCAACCCTTCTTGCCGAACGCGGAGAGAGAAAGGTTAAAGCGAGGGAGAAGAGAGGTCTGTCCGAAAAGACATCAGTCTGATATTGACGAAGAGAAAGATGACGAGATAGTTTAGTGCGTCTTTCCTATTTTTGCTTTATGTGTGTGCTGTGTCCCAGATGTAAATAAGAAGTTGGGACTAAAATTAGATGTGATCACCTTAAAGAAATCCCAGGCAAAAAGGGTTTTTTTTCAAAGAGCTAGACGTGTCAACTCAACGATGCAAAGACTTAAATAAAGGAAATTGAGCTAAATGAATTCATGACTGCAAATGGTTTTTTTTTAATTTTATTTTAATCGGCTGGGATCACAAATTGGATTATTCAAGATCTATTACCAGTATACCAGTTATTAATATCCATTCCACGATAGGTTCCAAAAATGTTAAATACACTCCAAAGGTTAAAATTTCTTAGCTATTGAAAGTCTATGCTTAGTAAGGTGTTCTCAGAGATAACACCTTAATCTATATTAATAAAAATGGTTCTTGAAATGCGTTGCTAAGCGCAAAACTACAGAACGGCTCGACCGATTCGGCAAACTTTTTTTTTAATATTTTCGTTAAGACACGAGGATGGTTCTTATGGAGAGAAAAAATGAAAAAACTGCGAGGAAAATAGTTAAAATGACACTTTTCTTACTTTCCCGCCAAAAATCTTCATTTCCTTCCCCCACACCAACTGAGTTAGATAGCAGGAAGAAATAAATTATGATTGGTTTAGAAAGAAATACGCGAAGTCAGTTGGTTTTCATTCATAGATAACGGGATGTTTAAAAAAGAAAGAAAATAGCTGCTTTTATTTTTAATCTGTATGAATATTTAATCTATGCCTGCTCAAAATAAAATTTGGGCAGGGAAGAAAAAAAAGAATAACAAAATGAAAATAGGGTTTTTAGAAACAAAATTAGTAAAGAAAAAAATGATAGAAAAAAAAAGAAGAAAAGAAAAGAAGGATGTGTGTGTTTCAATATTATTTCCTCTGTGCGCGGCATTTTCCAAGCTGTTTTTAAACTTTGAAAATCAATTGTGTCTTTATTGTTTAGTGTGCTTACATTTATGAAAATTTGAATCTCACTATTATTTAAAAACGTAGAATTTTAGACCTTTCTCTCCACCATTTAAGTAAAATATCAATTCCGGGACAATCATTGCTCGGATAGAAAGGGAAAGATGAATAGTACAATGAACAGAACATCTGAAGAAAATAATACTAAATAATACTCTAAATGAATTATATGATCAAAATTTGTTTGGTTTAAAAATATTTTGATGAAAAACCTGTTATGAGACACAGCTACATAAAATATTATATGAAAATTTTTGCGAGCACTAATACTGGCGAACCGACTGGTCGCCAAAGGCGGCTAGTTGATAGATAAAGATTTAGAGGAGATAATTTCAGATGGTTAGAATTAGTTCAAATTAGATGTTTAGTTGTATAAATCCATATTGTACAGTTAATCCAATTTAGTCATATTTCCTCCCTTCCAATTTTGTGTGTTGTTTAAAAGCAAATAATTGTTATTTTATAACGGAACTTGTCAATTTTAATAATAATCACTTTTATAATCAAAAGAAACAATCTAAAAATAAATTGGGCATACGATAACTTCATACTTTAGGGAAAAACAATGGAATCATAAAGAAGGAGCGACAATTTAAAAAGGTATGTGGTCACCTCTACTAATCAGCACACTGCATAAAAAGTTAACATACTTTTTATGACACTGGATGAATTATGGTCTGGATAGGTTCTAAAAGCCAAGAATAGAATTTTTTTTAGTTCTGGAAAGGAACTTGACTGTTTCAGAAGAGCTGCAAGTTGCCTCTCAAGATTATCCCTCACAAAATCAAAAAGATACAGATCAGGTGAGTGAGCAGTTTTCGATATGCGTTGAATGTTTTCCATTTGTCATGAATGTTGGATATCGTCGATTTAGCTCGAACGGTGAGAAGCGCTTTATCATTCAAAAGTCTGAAGTGACTGAATCTCAAAAGAGGATGAGATAAAAATTAAGAACTTCGTAATCTCAAGCACATATTTATATATATCGAATTTTTAAAAAAACGATCGTCTTTTTTTTACTTATGCGCGTTCTCATCCTATTTCAAACCTCCCTGAACCCAAAAAAATATGTTTTTATACTTATTGTCTGTAAATATAACTAAAAAAATTCCTTGAACTAGAAGGATAAAATTTACTCTGATACACAAATTTGAAGTCTTCTATCAAATTTTGACTGAAATTCATGTGAACGGAGACAGTTGAACTGATGGAATTCGGTATACAGATTTTTTCTGTTATTGCTGTTTCTAATGGCACTTGCAATGGACAAGCTCGCTGCCGCAGTCAGCAATTTTAACCCGATGACGCGCCTCTTCTTTCAGTAGTACGGACTAGGGTCAAGAGAACGTCCTAGCTATTCACGTATTACATTTGCTTTCATCGCCCCTTTTTACAGGGAGGAGCACATTCACACATCTCACAGATAGAAGAAATGAAGAACAACCATGCCCGAAACGGGATTCGAACCCAGGACACCCATATCATGGGGAAGACGCGCCTCCCCTGTGCCTTGACGTCGGCAGATTTAAGTTTTAAAGTAAATATATCTCTCAGTTTTGAACCTAATCATTCAACTGGTTGACTGTCTATCGGTCTGTACTTTTGCAAGCATATAAAGATGATAACTCAAAAGCACAATAATATGAATATATGTAATTCGGTAAGCAATTTTGTGACTTTGATTGTAATTCTAAGTTTTGAATTCAATCGGTTCGAAAAATCAGTGATAAGATTTAAGTTCGAAAGGACAATTACAGGGATGCACAACCTATGACCCGCGAGCCAAAATTAGCCCGCGTAGCCTGTTAAGTTGGCCTGCAAATGTTGTTAATAAAATAAGATTAATTTAAAATTAAATTAGACCTTTTCAAATAAACGGGGGGGGGATCGGATACGAAAACGATTCTACACAACAATAAATAATTTACAGTTATTCATTAGGTTTATTTACTTTTTATTAAGCGGCTTTTCAGTTTGTTCCCTTCACGGCTACCTGCGAGTACGAGTTTTCGTATATGAGAAGTTTGTGGATGGGAAAAATTTCCCCTCATGAAAATGCTGAGTGAGGATCAAATTCAAATCATGTGTAATGCATTTGATGATCAGTTTTCAGATGTTGAAAAGTGCCGAAAAAAATAGATTAAATTTTTTCTCCAATTTCTGTTGATGTAAATCTAGTGGATGAGAGTATGCAATTAACCTTAATTGATTAACAGAATTTTGATTTTTTAAAAAATCAGTTTAAAGAAAAACGGATATTAGAATTTTATAAAGACTTACCAGAGAAATTTTTGTGCTTAAAGCAAAATGCAAAAGCATGTGCAACTTTCTTTGGCAGCACTTACATTTGTGAGCAAACTTTCTCACTAATGAATTTTTAAAAAATCAAAAATAAGAAATAGAATAGTAGATGAGAGAACCCTCCTGCTATTCTATTTCCTATTTTGTTCTGCATATTGCCACGACCAATCTTAAGCCAAATATAAAATCAATAACATCGAATATTCAGTCCCAGCAATTTCATTAATTTTTACTAATTTTGATTATTAATTTTTTTCTCAAAATTTATTTTGTGTTCTCTGTATAATTACCAAAAAGTTTTCATCTGTTATTCTATTTCAAGTTTGCTATCTTTTTAGTTAAAATCCTTTTTTTTAGGTTAAGTATTTTAATCATGTCTATAATGTTTGTGTTTCATTCATTAATGTGTGCATGATTAAAATAAGTAAAGTAATAAATGTAATTCATGCATATTTCTAGAAAAACCGTGTTTTCACGTTTATAACATGTTTTAACATTCATGTGCTGCTTTGGTCCTTGGCATGATCCTTTTTCATATTTTGGCCCCTCATCCTGAAAAAGGTGTGCATCCCTGGTCAATAATAATGCAAAGCACAATATCCTTTTTCTTATACTTAACGATAACCAATCCCATTCGAGCAATTAATCATCTAATAAGTCCCTAAAGATTACATTCTAATATTCAGTTCTCTGAATTATGTTGTTAACCACTTCGCATACAATGATGTGTCTAACACACGCATCGAATTACTGAATGTTTAGTTTCAAGTCTGCAACTAAGCCACAGTATTTAATACACAAAAATCAATTCGAAACGCTTTAATAACCCAATTGCTCCATATATTGTTAAAAAAATCAAATTAACTGTAAATTAACAAAATTGGATGTGTCATCTAACTAGAAAGTTAAATAAATTCTTAAGTCAAAATATTAATAATACAGAAATACATTTTTTTTTAAAAATATATACTAAAACGTTTTGATGAGATTATACTCCTTTGTTTAGTTTTGTAACTGATTTGTAAAAGAAAGGCATAAAACTGAAACAGAATTTCCATGAGTAGAAACAAAAGAGATTTTTTTTTCATTTTTTTTGTCACAAATATTTCAATGCAACTAATAATTTCATAATAAGATTCCGCTGAATTCAGAGTCAATGGGAGTTATAACAAAATAATGTACTAATACTTATATCGAAACAGACGCATGACATTTTGTTAAAACAAGATACTTTTACCGTCTTTTTAAGAATGCTTTATGATCATTATACATTTTGATTATCTTTACTAAGATAGGCACGGCTCTATGAAGCGTTTTTTTTTATCTTCTTAGGGAATATATAACAAAATATACTTAATTCTAACATCCATTTCTTAACTCCCATTTTTTTTCTTCTTATTTCTGAACAGAATACGCCAATCTCAGCCATTTGCATGCAGATGTAACATAAAGATAAATAAGATAGAAAGTAAACGCTGCTAGTTGGAACTCTTTTCTTCATGCAGATGCCATACGTTGAATATTATCCTGCCTTCTTTCTCTCAGTATTTGGACTACTTAAATCTTTTCCAATATTGACTGAGTGCATTCGTGGTGTAAGTGCGCTTTTTTCATGGTTGTTGCTTCCTATTAGCAGACAGAGAAACGTTCACTGGTATTAAGCTGGAGATTTTTGAAAAACCGGAAAAATAAAAATGGTAAGAGCATACTCTGAAATGGGATGCACACGTCAATAAAAACATTTTATGTTTTCAGGAAACTTTAAGAACGTTTTTTTTACCAGGTGATAGTCTGCTAAAAATAAGAAAAATAGATTTGAACGATCGATGGTAATGGACAACTTCTTCGAGCATTCTCGAATGTTTTAAAAATATTTTTGGTTACTTAAAAGCATCATTCGTAAGATATTTTAATAAAGGAAATAGGTACTTACGTACAGGACCTGACTAAGGCAGGGGCATACGGGGTAGTTGCCCCAAGCTCTCACATAAGTGAGAGCCCCCAAATTGAAAGGAACTTTTATTTTACATTTCCTTCTTTCATGAATATTCTTCATTACTAAAGTAGTAAAGGAGTGGGGGCCCAAAAGACGTTTTTGTCCCTGGCCCCAACTAAGCTAAATTGGAACCTGCTTAAATATTAGACAGTCGATGCCAACGAGTAGTATGACGACGATTCTCATTGGTGAAGGATTCAGATTTGGCTATAAACCAACGACGTCAACGACGAAATCAACAAAATGGCTGACGACAGTTAAGGTTTGCACAATTTTTAAAATAATGGCGATTATTGGTGGTATAACAACATTTGAGACGCCTTCAAATTTGGAGGTAAATATTGACGTTCTAATTCGTAAGTACCAGAAAATAAAGAAAATTGTGACGAACGCACCAAGTAATTTCTCAAATTGATAAAAAAATTTCTGTAGAAATATAAAAACATTATTGAGCATTCGTGCAATATGTTTAATCAGCATTTCGCATCAATGAAATATTATAAATTAAACATCTTTTATTACCAAATTGCTCAAACATCAAGGACAGCGGTAGCCTGATGGTAAGATCTCGGCTTTGGAACCATAGGGCTTCAAGTTCGAGACCTGATTCCTAAAAAAAAACTGTCGTGTGCAGGGGTCTGGTGAGTGCTAAATTAGACTGGGTCAAAAGTCATCCCAATAACTTGGTGTGGAAACTTGGACAGGGGGAGGAAAACTCAGGTTTCATCCTCCATATCTGATCGTGGCTCAAAATTAGGGCCTCTTTTCTAAAATAGCTCTAATGTGTTGCTTTAAAATGGGACGTTTATTTAACTAAATCAAACCCTAAACATATTCTTTTTCATCGTAAAGTTGATAAGCAGTTAGTTAAATCCACTTGTGTGGCAAAATAAAGTTCATAGTTGTAAGAAAAGAATTTTGATGCAGCTAATATTTACAAAAAAAATTTTCAAATAATTTGCTCAAATTATAGTTTGCGTTGTTTACAAGAAATTATTAAGGTTAGAGGATTAAATTAAATCGTGTAAGCGACACAATACGCTAATGGTAATTTCCTTAATACCTACATTTAGTACAGGATTGTAAAATACTTTCAATGGTGCATGTAAAAGTAAAATTAAATCAAGTTAATATTTAGTTAAATACAATAATACCCCCATTTCAAATAACTACAAACTGGAAGATAAATTTAGAATTAAGATTTGCTAAATTAATATTCAGATTTTAGAAGGATTAGGCTGAAAGATTATTGGAAAACAAAATTAGTCATTCATAAGATATTCAAACAATACCAAGGTCAAAAATTATTTGATTCAAATCGATACTTTTTCCTTTGCATTTTTCTTAGAAAATAATCATCTCAAATGATATTTTTAAGACTTCTAAAAAACATGTTCATTCTAAATTAACTTTGAAAATTCGTACATGCTTAAATAAGGAATTCCAATCGCCTCTTCATTTTGTCTTTAAAGTTATACTTCAGTAATGGAATTATTTAACTTTACGATGTATATATCAAGAATCAGCCGAAACGATTTTCTTACGAAAAAGATCCTAAAAACATGACTGTGCATATAAAAACGAGCCAAGAAGTGACATCCATTTCCTGAATTCTCCGACAATAAACATTCCCAAAACGACGAAATATTGTTAAAATAACGTGTTCCTATTGTCTTAAAGAATATTTTTCGAAATTCACTTACCCTTTTTTTCATCTGCCTCTTTTCATTTGCATCCAAAAGTGCTGGAATGCGTGCGAGAAACAGAAAAGTGAGCACAGTCGGTACGAATCTCTTCTTCATGCAGACGTCCTGAGCCGAATTTTATTTGAATTCTTTCCTCTTCATATTTTAAAAACTTAAATCTTTTCATATATTGATTTAATACATTCTTTGCGCATCCTGTTGTTGTTTTATTACTGTTTCCAAAAAAAAAAATGGAACAGACTTCTTTGGTCTTTGATCGGATATTTTTGCAATCCAGGGAAAGAGAAATATTAGAGTTTACATTACTTGAAAATGGTACGCACAACATTAAGAGCAGATGATCCATTTTGAAAATTTATCAAATATTTTATGATAGCCAACAGCAAGAAAGAATTTAAAAGTGGAATAATAAGGCAAAATTCTTGAGACATTATAGGACTAGCTTTTTACAAAGTCAAAAGGCTTTTTATTTTGTGTAAAAGGCAATATATACACAAATGTAATACATCTGTGTAAATAATGTGGATACAAAAATGATTTATACTTTTTTAGAAACCTTATATAGTGCAGACAAATGTATCATACGTTTCTCAAATTGTTTCTCTATTTTGTTATACCTCCAGTCATGTCACAGAAAAGAGTAGCAATGTTGAGAAATGATCAAAATGTAAAGAATTTTCACTATAGCTTTATCATTCATATACTGAAATATACATTGAAGATCCAGAAAAACTGGTATAACAATTCGTATGAAAATAATGGATGTGTTCAACCAATCAGGGTAACGCGATGCAGTCGACAGAGCTTAAATACTTAGATACTATTTGTCTGAGGAAGCTATTACGTCAATTCTTATTATTATAATTTCAGGTTCTCAGGATTTAGGTGATTTTTACGGTGACTAATCGACGGCGCACGAGAGAAGTAGCACAGCATTTCCGAAGTAGAGATGAAATTTGGATTTTTGCTCCCGCCCATTTATAGGGTGTAACGCGAATACCAGGTTTCCGGTAAAATTTCAAATCTTCGACAGTTGTACTGCTTGAAAAGCCCTTGATAGAACTGGATCATCGACGTCTGACAAGAATCGCAACAGGTGATAGACGTTCAACATTTACTCAAATTGACGCGGATTTGAATTCAGGCTCATTAACAAGTGTCAGTGTACGCACTATGCAAC
Organism: Argiope argentata; assembly: GCA_026289955.1. NCBI lineage: Eukaryota > Metazoa > Arthropoda > Arachnida > Araneae > Araneidae > Argiope > Argiope argentata. The sequence continues at coordinate 3,423,770 of JAOUZG010009418.1, forward strand.
GTAACCTAATTGATATGGGTTTTTGCAGCCACAAACCATCTCATGCATCATTTGGGACTCAGCGACACAAGTGACTCTGCACCTTACCTAGACTCACCAAATCTACCAATGGACTCTTAATAACTGGAAAAGCATTGTCTGGTCTAAGGAGTCACGTTTCCAAGTGTATCGGGTGAATGGCTGTATAAACGTGTGGACAAAACCCAATGAAACTATGTATCTCCCATGCCTACAAGAAATTGTTCAAGCTGGTGGAGGCTGTCTGAGGGTGAAGGACGTGTTCAGTTGGCATTAAATGAGACCTTTGATGTGTCTAAACTCGATCATAACTGGTCAGCAGTACTTCATTATCCTTTCTGACCCTCTACACTCATTCATGCCCTGAGCGCATTCTGACAGAAGTGGACAATTACAACAGGATAATTCGCCAACCCACAAGTCTACAGTAATTAACCGAGTGGCTTGAAGAGCTTCTGAATTTCTTTCCCTCTCTTGGTCACCTGATTCTTCTGGCGTGAACATTATCGACCATACCTGGAACGTTTTCCAATGTCGGTCCTTAGTAGATCTCCACTATCTCGCACTCCCATGGCTTTGTGGAATGTTTGCAGGAGTCATAGTGTGAACTGCCTACAGAATATCTTCACAAATTAGTTGAATTCATCCCATGCCCTACTCTGTGGCACTTCTGCGTGCTGATAGAGGCTCTAAACGATATTAAAGTGGTGCACCATGTTTTTTTTTTTTTGGGGGGGGGTGTTGTTTCTGTTTTTTTCACTTCACTGTATAACAAAACTAGGTTCATATCTTGATATTCAATAATGAGATAAATCTCAGATGAAATATTATGAGTAAAAATGAAAATTATTCGACTTTTATTTGAATAATGAAAAGTATTGTTTTAAAATGCACCTAAAATGAATTAAAAAATTAATTTGAAATAAAAACAATTATTTGGGAAAAAGATTAACATCAATGAAAACACAATTTTTTAAATTTTAAAGCATTGAAAAAATTAATTTCGCTATAGTATTTTTGAAAGTTATCGAGAAAAATAATTCAATACCAAAATTTCCATAATGTTTAGTTAATTAAAATTTAAAAAAAAATGCTCAAACATACACATTACCTTCCTCCAAAGTATATAGTAACAGAATTGATAGTTTTACATCAAATTATCTGGCCAGTAGCAGAAATTAGAAATTTTATTAATTAAAATACAAAAATGTTAATAAACAAATTTATTTTTATTATTATTTTTTTTATTTTCTTCATCCCTTATATAGTCGATGTGACAGGAATTTTAGCATCCTGTTCTTAAAACATAAAAAGAAGAAAGAATGCAAATTTGACGGAATAATATTAATCTTATTTTATGAAGCATTTCGAAACGCTTTGCAATTTCCGTTTAATTATAAAATTTTATCGTAAACATAATCACATTTCCAATTTTTGTTTCTGATCGGGTACTTATTTTATGCTCGTCACAGTTTCTTCCTTGAAATTTAGAATCAATCTTCCAAAACAAATAGGATTAAAAAACATGCAAAAGAAAGTCTGATATTAAAGATAGTTTTACTTAGCCTCAATGACATTAGATGCGACTGGGAATCAAACCATGAATTAATTAATTCTCCGTGAATTATTTAATTCACGAGAAAAGACTATTTGTCGTAATTTATTCAAAATTAAATAATTTTATTTAATGAAGGCTCATTTTAATTTATTAAGTTATTAAATTCAGCTAAAAGAATTAGCAAAATATCCCAAACGTACTAAAAATATCCCAAACGTTTTTTGCAGGCTAAATTCAAATATTAAATGTAAAAACATTATTCTAATTATTCATCTAACAATGTATTTCCATTAATTTTGAATGGATCCTTTAATTTATTTGTAAAGCATTACAAACTTTGCTTTAACTGTTATATAAATATAGTCTACGCAATTGTGAATGACAAAGATTTTTAAAATAACTCGATATTCACAAGAATAAATAATGAAATGAACCCTTTCATAGTAGGCACAAAAGGGAAAATCTTATAATTAACAATATAAAACTGTGTATTTTCGATAAAGATACTAATTGAAATGCTTTCAATACTTTGGTTTCACGAATTTCGATGTTATTAGAAAACATTTAACGTAATTGGCTTGATTATTAAAAACATTTAACGTAA
>JAOUZG010009418.1:3431220-3443151 GCA_026289955.1 Argiope argentata
GTTAGACTCTTCAGAATAGTAGGGGGAGGGGGGTATTTACGATTTAGCTTCTAAACCTAAATTAAAATAATGCGCACGAAGGAAGAAGAGACTTCTTTAAAAAAAAGAATTTATTTAGAGGTGAATATTTACATGGAAATATTAAAAAGAATTAAAACATTAAGATATTAAATAAACAGAAAGTTTGATTATTTCTTCTAGGAGGACGTTAGAAGTAATAAAGCATTATGACTGAAAAGATATTGCCGTATAGCTTTGCGAGCGGGAACTGCTAACGTGGGAGGACTTTCTTTTACGGATGTTAGTAGGGCATCTGGTTCAATATTAATTGGGACATTTTTTTCAAAAGATCGATAGATGGCGTGGTTCTGGAATGTTGTACTAATTAAAAGTATCGTCCTCTGGTAAATGATCTAACCTTTTACAATTCTCGCTTTGAGTTAGTCTACTATGTGGTGTTTTTTAATACAAAAGGCAGATGATGGTTAAATAAAATGCTCTATGGGAAAACTTCATATATATATGTCGATTGTAAATAAAGCCGGTTAACTTAGACTTGTTGGTCTCATCTGAATGGTTAACCCAAACATCTACATTGATGACCCGGTTGGTTAACTTAGACATGTTTGTCTTGCCTGAATGGCAAACCATACATCTACAAGCATTAGAAATCAATAAATGCCGGTTGTTTTTCACAGAATTTCCCAATTTTTCTTCAAGCTGTTGGCAACATCATTTAAAGTTTGATATACTGGAAGATTAACCATTTAAGTGGCTATATCATATTCAAAACAAGCTGCTAATAATGCCGAATCGCCAAGTAGTCACCAAGTCTTGTCAAATAACAAATTTGTCATCACCGTCAAAGACAGGAACGCTGTATCACGAATTCGTAACCGTATAGAAAGAACATTTGTAACTGCTAAAATAAAAATTTTAAATACTTCAATTTTTTACGAGGTTTTGATTTGTTTTATAGTTTTTAAATATATTAATTTTAAATAATATAAATTAAGTAATCTTTGATATTAGTTAATTAAGTTATATTTAGTTATTCTATACAATTATCATAACAATTATTCCATTTTTTACAAAATTGGTTCCATTTCTACCTTGGAGCTCCAAGAAAAGAAATAGAATACATATATTCAGATTTTTTCAATTAAAATGGTCATTTTCCCAAGAATTTTGGGAAAATAAAACGAGTTTTTTAACATTATAGTACAAACCGCCTCGAATTTATTTTCTTGCCCTACTTCAATGGGAAATGAAACATAATTACTTCAAATACAATAGAAACAATTGTTCGCATTATTTCGAAATAAAAATTGCCCAATGTCCATTTTTATTCATTATTGAACAATTATATTAAGACTTTATCTAAACTCTGACAGTTAGAGCTTATTTTTCTTCTTTATCTGTAACTCCAACCAGGCGCGTACTCTTTTGATTGCCTCTCTTTCTCAGAGTTGTGTTTTGTGGGTCTTTAACCAGTAATTAGGGTGTCTGCTTTCGCTAATAACAACCCTCAAGTATACTTCTCTTAATTGTTACCATTCATCATATTGATGGAGCCCGAACACAGAGGCGAAGGCGTAAAATTTACGAACCCCTGCATTTCACGTTGTTGTTCCTGCCGTTTGACTGCGAGGCATCCAGATGCAAAGCGAAACGACCCCCGCAAGAGCACTTGGGCTTCATGCCGGTCATCTAATGATCTTTGTCTTAGGGTAATAAAACGAAGCATTAGCATTTTTGAAAGGCATCGGCAGCATGAGACGGAAAGGAAGTCGGCCGCCATTGATTTTTTACCCTCTCCGAATGAAACATAAGAAATGGGGCCTGAGGGTAAAACGCTCTTTAATATGTTTACCTAATGGAAGAAGTGGGTAATAGGCACATTAATTTCACTTTAAAATTGCATTAGGGGGTTCTGCCGTAAATGAAAAGCAAAGGAGAAGAGAGTTGTAAGGGGGGAGGAGGGAAAGGGCCCTCTCTCGATTAATCAATTTTAGTAAAAAAGGCCTCTCGCTGGAGTGAATAGAAAGAATTCTAAGAAAAGAATCATAATGCGTTTGATATTCCACGAAAAAGTGGGCTTTTGTGTTCATTGCACGCTGTACAACATTAGGGTTCTTTGTTGCATTCGTGTCTCGATGCTAAGTCATGACAAATGAATGCTGTCATGGTACAGATGGCGAGTTTTTGTTTTTAAGATTTTTAGTTAGCTATAGTTTTTTAAAAAAATAAAATGCTGTTATTATATGACAGATTTAACACTGAACCCATTATGTATACATTTAGTATTTAAAAGAAGAAATGCGATTTTTTGTGTGTGCTAATTAGCACTCATCATGATGAAAATTAAACACTTTTTTTCTTGTAAATGAGTCTATATTTAAAAATTAAGGTGATGAAATTTTAACATCAGTTTCAATTAGAACTACTAAAACCCTTTATAATAGCTTTAAGAAGTAGCTGAAGCAGAAATGTATTACTTTACGTACAAAAAAGACATATATAAATATTATTTAAATTCTAAGTCATAAAAAAAATTATCTTTGCCCATGTCGAAGCTTCATCCAGCATTTTAAGAAAGATTTCTTTCTTTAAATTTGATTATGAAACTTCTTCTACACGTTAAATTTATTAGGGTTTTGTTCAGAATGTTTACAAGGATTGACAAAAAAATTTTAAAAAATAGAAATATGGCTTTTTTTGCTTGGTTTTTTTATTATTATTATTTCTTAGTTATGATCATTGACAGCTATCATCTGTTGTTGTTTATTGTTTCTTATGGTGCTTGTCATGGACTAACTCGCTGAGGTAATCTGCTATTTAAGCCTAATAAGCGTCTCTTATTTTGTAGTAGCGTCAACATGGGCCAAGAGTACGCCTTTTACTACTCACTCATCACATTAGTTTGCACAGAATTCTTTTTACAGTTAGTCACATTCAGACACCTCATAGATAGAACACAAAAGAACAACCATGCCCGTACTCGAACTCGGGACGCCCAGATCACGAGGTAGACGCGTTACCCCTATACCAGGATGTCGGCTGTAATAACAAAATGATATTAATAAAACAAACCAGAACCTCATCATATACACTAAATATTTCTCTCGGGGAAAGGGGGGTATTTAGAAATAGGATGAGATGCTTCCACCATGGTAGTTGGATCCCCCTCACCTTAGAAGGTACATAAATAGGTAGTAGTTTTGCACCTACCATTAACGACGGGGCATACTTCCAACAGGAAAGGTTGTACCCTAGCCAGTGATGTCTCTAAGGACTAAATCACAGTTCCCGCCAGTGTTGCTGTTGAGGTTATTCAGTTTTATTGTTTATTTCGTGTGTCATCGGATGGGACGGAGAGTCTGGTTTAACTAAATACTAAATATTAACATAATTTAATTTTTCATTTAATATTTATGTATTTTGTACAAAGTTATTTAAATGGAAACAAAGCTTTTAAAATTTTTAATTGACTTTCTTGTAGCCCCTTTTGAATCCAGTGGCCCTAGACCGTTGTCTAGACTGGATAGTCAATTTGCCACTGGTTTCAGCAGTTTTCAAGCTTAAAAATCGAATCCCGATGTCAGATCAGTCACCATGTCCTATTATAATTAAAAATATGCAAGCAATATTAACATTATATTTATGTCATCCGAATATTTCATTTATTGTGCTTGTTACATGTGCCACGCAAGGTCCTTTTCCAAACCACTATTTTTCTCCGAAACTGCAACCAGAAAAGCTCCAGCAAAAATGCAAGCGACACCCTAAAACGGCCATTCACAACCCACTTATAAAACTTTCCTTTCACCGAAAAGTATCCTAATTGGGAAATTAGTGCTCTTTCAAAATTCCGTAATAGATAACATTGTCCTGTTCACATATCCTTGGCCGATTAATCAGGGACACATGCGACCCTCTTTCCTGGGACACAGCCAACCTGATTATCCCACCCAACTTCCAAGAATTGGAGGAACTGCCTGCTGATGGTAATGACGCAATCGAGACGCCCGTTTAAAGCGATCGCTCCCGAAAATTGGGCAGTTCGGATAATTGAAAATTGCTACTCAGGACAATTAAGGGCTCGTTTTACTGTTCTGCCAGCGCCGCCCTCGTCGGAAGTGTTGTCCTGTTTGTCAGACGCCATTAATCGGCTGCAAATTTTTGTCTTAAAATTGACTTAAGATTAAATTATTTGAATCAAGATCAAACAAATCAAAAGTTTTTACCATATATAGTATAGAAATGGAATTAGAATTTGAAGTCAATGTCACAAAAGGAATCGAATGTCAGAAATCAGGTATGTTTGCAATTGAGACATAATACAAAAATTGCTATCGGAAATGAATGTAACAAATAAAAAGATTAAAATGAAATATGCTATGCATATTTCATTGCATCATGTCAGAACATCATTTCTTGAACGGACAAGCACCACGCGCTCGTACAAGTTAAATTATGTTTTTATTCATCTTAATTGTTTCATTGAATGAGTCACTTTAGTATTGAAAATGATGCAAAAAACTTTATCTCCCACTTATTTTTTTATGTCACATTTCCTATTTATTTCAATTCATATTATCGTGTGCTCAAAATGACATTTTTCTAGGTTTTATTTTCTGTAGTCATTAATTTATTTATTTTGAATCAGAACTTTTGTAAATTTGATGGCAACGCATTACTAAAAGCTGATATTTTTTAGATGCTCTTGCAGATAATATTTTTTTTTCGCCTACGGATTTTTGTTGGCAGCAAAAACCTCATCCCCAAAACAATATCATGTTCTGGCATGATAAAAATATCAAGTTATAATAAATACATTAAACCAGATTTATTAGGATGAATCTCTGATTTACGTTTTATTGTGCATTGTGTTTCTTTTATTTTTTTTTATCATAAATAAGTTAATAGCAATTTAAAATCGTCAAATCAATCAATATATTTGCATACAAAAACGAAGTAAAAAAGTTTTTAATAAACTTTAAAATCATTACACTACATCCGATTATTTCAAAGCTTCTCCGCCTTACTTTTTATTTCAATAAAAATCTTTAATTCATATTAAAAAACCAAGCTTCCTCATCCCCTTCAAAGGCATCAATACCTCTGGCTAACCCTAATCAAATTCCAACAAACCGACCTGGAGCCTGGATTCTCCCAATATAGCTTTCAAAAGCAGGGAGCCTTCCTCAAATCCTATTGCATGGTCCAGAACTCGCCAATCAAAAGGGGGTAATGGGTATTCGGGGATAGTGGGAAGCTGTTTGAAGGAATATGTAAATTACCTTATTATCTCGTCATAATTATGATGAATGCGGATCCCTGGCTGGGAAATCTTCGAAAGTGAAGGGCGAAGGGAGTATTCCGGGGGGTTCCTTAAAAGGGAAGGCAGGTGGCGTTTTAAATTCCGTGAGATTTCTCGCTTTCACGATTTCTTAGGATTTACATTGTAGTGATAATTGAATGGGTTGGGTGTGAACTAGAAAGACTTTAATGCTTATGTTTTGATGATAACATTTATTCAGGAACAAAAACTTTTATAAGTTTTTATTTCTTTATTCGATTCAAAATTAAATTCAGTCACTACTATTTAATTTAACAAAATTAAATATGAAAAATTACTTCAAGCGTAAAATTAGTGTGATTCTTAATTTACATTTAAATAGTGTTATTACAGTGAAAATAAAAATTGACAGATTATTTAATTTCAAAGGGTCAATTCTTGAAGGGGAAAGAAACCAATGACTTTTGGTTAGTGCAGTAAAGGATATTAAATATTAATTAATGTCACTCTTCATAATGTATTCAGATACAGAGTGTTTATAAATTATTCATTATATAACAAAATTAAACACATTTTTTTTTCAAAACATGAAGGAGTGGTTTTTATGAATGTAATCATTGATTCATAGAATGTCATTTCTTTGTTTTTTCACAAAATTTTATAGTTAGATGTTTTACTGTCTTGTATGCGAAGCATAAAAAGATAAAGTTCTGTCATTATCAAAACATTCAAACTCGAGATTTGGGTGGTCTGCACGCTCTCCTGAATTCGAAAAACACGTGACATTACTTCTGGTTGACTTTTTAACACGATGACTGAAAAAAACGATTTTGAGCTAAAAGGACGAAATTTAATATATAATCTAAAAAATAAAATACATTTCAAACAAGATTTGAACGAAATCCATTCAGAGGAAGTCTGTCAGTCTGGTTGTTAAAGTCGAAGTGAAATTTAAAACTACAAAATATAATTAAATAAATAAACTTTTGTAAACAGACTGGCAAACTGCCCTGACGAACATCAGTTTGTTACAATGATTAGAAAATGTTCTGTGAACACACTGGATAAATACAATTGGAGTCAGAATTACTGATTTCCGAAGTCTAAGCAATTTTTTTTTTAATTCCGTAAGAAGATTTCATTTTCTAACACAATCCAATCTAGTCTCTGAAGAATTTCCTGAATCTATCTTTTAATTCATTTAAATCTTAATACGCATTTAATAAATTCAAAAATAAGTTATTAGACTTAGAGCTTTTGATATTTTCATTCAATAAAATTTGAGTCATATTTAGTGGAGGCGTCAAATTACGATCGTAATAGTGTTATAAAAATTAATATTTAGTTGAGATCCCCTTCATTGAAAAATAAGTTCAACTATTCAGATGATTTTTTTCTTTATTATTCAACTCAAAGTTTGAAATATTTATTTTTTATCTCGTTTCTAATCAAAAGCACTCAACATTAACATCTGCATAATTTAAATTTAATGTACTTAAATATTTTTTTTCTAAATTTGACTTGTAAGTATACATTATAAAATTTAAATGTAAATATTCGTTATTTTTGAAACGATATTAAAAGAGACTACACCATTCCTATTGAATATATTCTTCTGAAAAAATCTCAATTAAAGATTATTCACAGTTTTTAAGGCATTGTATGGCTGCTTTAACTTTGAGAGGAGGATATATTAAATAGTATGATTCTACATATAAATATCACAGATATTGGTTATTTTCGTTCATTAATTTTTTGGTGATATAATTAAATTTTCGTTCTGAAAATTGTATGTAGAAATCTACTCTCTCCAAAAAAATCCCTCTTCTAATGGATTAATTCTAGTTGATATTATTTCAACCACAAAAAGTAGATAGTTTCAAATGAGCTTAAAAAACGCATATTAACTAATTAAGAATTTCTAAATATTTGCTTCTCTGGCATTAAAATAAACCGCATTCAGGTGCAGCAATTTACTTTTCATTTACCTTTATTTATATTGGTATTGTGGTGAATGCTATATAAGCCAGATAATATCGCTCGCGTTGAAGTCGACTTTTGGCTAGAACGGTATGTTACTCGGCTACTAACCATAAGATTGGGAGTTCGGGCCTAGCGCTATCCGCTAACCACCGACAGTATTATATATCAAAGGGCATATTTTAAATATAATACCAATCACTTTTAAAGTATTACATTTTTTTAAATTTAAGATCGTTATGAAAATAAAACAATGTGATAAATAAATTCTCAGAAAAAAAATTCTCAGCGTTCCGACTTTTTGTTAAAATTTAAAAAGTGCAAATTTACATCCGGTGGTTGCTTTAAACAGTTTACCTAAGCAGATACATCAGAAGATTTTAAACCGAAGATATGCGTCTCTTGTTTCAAGTAGCGTCAACTAGAGTCAAGGGTACGACTTTAGCTGCACACTCACCACATTCGTTTTTACGACTCCTTTTTTGCAGGGGATGGGGGGGGGCACAGTTCCACATCTCACAGATCGAAGAACATCGAAGAACAACCATGACCGAATCTTGACTCCCAGAACACGAAGAAGACACGCTACCTCTATGCCAGAAAGCTGGCTACATTATTATCTAAAAGAGATTAAATATTTTTATGAATAATTGACTATGTCATCAAAAGTAAAGTGTAACTCAACATCCCTTTACAATCGACTGATATAAATCACACATAATAACATCCGACATTCTGGCTGACAATTCCTACGACTCAAAAGTTCCTACTAGTCGTTTAACGATGGCAACACAAACATTCGACGTCTAATGCAAATCCCTTTTTTTTATTCATAATCAATCACTAAAGTGGACGGAAAATCTCTATCCACATCCATCCATTCCGTTCCGTGTTAGAAAACAATGAAACCAATTCAGGCGGTGTGTGTCAAACGGTCGTTGATTCGAACAGTACATTTATTTCCAAATCGATTCCCCCGGCATCCAAAAGCTTATATCCCTCCATCGTTTTTCGGTGTCTTCGCTTTATCTCCTTTCACGCAGCCGCCGCGTTAAGAGATCGTTACGCAACAACCGTCTTTTGTACTGCTGTTGCATTTGGTGCTGTCGCTTCTCTTACAATTGGAAAGAAAATTGAAAGTTATTTTGACTCGACCCAATAACTATTTTGACTTTCCATTTTATGGCGAACTGAAGTTTGATGACCTCTGAAAGGGAGGGATGGTTGTCCGGTGTCATTGGAGTTTTAAAGGATTAAGAAAGATTATTTTTCGTCGCACTGCGTTTCGTGTCTAAGTTCTATGAACCATTGTTCAAATGATTTCTCGGTTCGTGATTTCTTTCAATAATTTTCTTCATAAATCTTGCTCCAATGGCGCTCTTTGTTTCGGAGTTTATATCATGATGGTATTTAAAGTGAAATTGAAGTTTGTTTGTTTTTTATTATTTGAACTTGAACGTCTTTTCTTATGCATTTATTATAAGGCATCATTTTTGGCACTTAATTGATTTATTTTTAATTTTTATTGATAAGACATATCACACTCACCGAACCGCCTGAAGCCGCACGAATAAATAAATGGTGATTGAACCGGATCGCCGCAACAGCAACACCAACGGGAACTGTGTTTGAGTACTAAAGGCCATCACTGGCCCCGATACATCCCATCCCTCAAGAGGTACATCCCGTCATCGATAAGAGGAGCTAGCCACCCACCCACATGTTCGTGTATCCTCAAGGAAGGTGAGATCCAACCACCGTGCCGGAAGCCTCTCATCCTCATTTCGAGGCGCAACTCATTTTGAGGGAAGGGGGATTTTGATTGATAAAAATACCTACAAAGTGGTAAGACAATACAGAATAATTTTCCGGGTAAATTCACCTTAAAACAGTCATATTTATTTATTTTTCGGAGCAATAAACAAATCCTCGTGTTATGTGTGTAAGTATGCGTCGAATTACTTTACCAAATTGTTAATAAAATTATTACATTATAATAAAAAAAAGTTAATCATTTTAATGGATTTTAACGAAATAGTAAATAATATGTTGAATAAACAGCTTCACAATGGAAAATTCGCTAGTATTTAAGATGGGTGGATCTAATGAAAAGAATACAGTAATTTTTTACCTTTTAATCTATTAAAATATTTAAATATACATTTCTGAAAGAAAAAATTTTCATTATCAGTTTGCCACCAAACTAATAATAAAAAGAAGGGGCATGTAATTTTAATTCCTGTTCTCTGCACTAACAATCAAACTATCATTATTTACATTTTACGTATTCTCCTTGCAATCATTTTACTATAATTGAAATTTTGAATGAAAAAAAAGTTATTACTATTTTACTTTTACATATTAACAATACAGTCATCTAATCAAATTCATCCAAACTTACATCAAGCCCTGCAATATAAGTTTTAAAAGTGGAGAATCCTCTCTTTATCTCTCTGTTTCAGGTCCTCTTGCATAGTCCAAGACTTTTCCAATTACACAGTGATCTGAATATTCTGAAATGACGAAGAGAGATTTCAAAGAAAATGCAAATTACCTTAATAACTTATCATAATTATGACTAATGTAAAATCTCTGTTGAAATTCTTCGAAATCCAAAGCAAAAAATGTATTCCAAGCATTTCTTTAAATAAAAATTGTTGGGGCTTAAATTCTATACGCTTTTTTGATTTCTTGAAATATACATTGCTGCTAATAATTTAAAAGATAAATTGAAAACATGGAAATCTTTAAAGCTAATTTTTCTCAAACAATAATGCCCTCATAAGAATTTTAAGATTTTTTTTCCTTCCAGTCATCATGAATTATTTAAAGAAATGTAAAAGATCAGAAAAGCTCTAAAAGAAAAGGAATGTTTTGTTCCAAAATTTTAATATTATTAACTCTTCCGCGCAAGTGCACAAAAAAGAGGGGCTTTTAATTTTTAATATTGTTTCTTAGGTAAAAATCAGTGATTGTATAGAAATAACACAGCAAAAGGAATTTTAGAACTCCTATCCTCGATAAAAAAAAATTTGCCTTTCCCACTTTGCATCGTTTAAATAGAAAACGATAATTACGTGATCTTTTCTTTATAACAAAAGGAATTATCCATCTTCCCTGACTTTCCCAAATTCTCTAATAAATATGGTATACTTTTGGTCTATCTAGCTAAATGAATCTTTTATTTATTGTTTTCACACACTGACATAATTTCAAAAAACTGTTTTTTGTACTTGGGAGATCTTAAGCAAGGATATTCGTCAAAATCTGTTCAATTGTCGAAAACTTCTTTAAGTCGAATTTTTCACCTTTTACAATATTTTTACTTTCAGTTTGTTTGTAGAAGAGAAAGTAGGAAAAAATATAATTTATATAAGTTCCAAGCTGTTTTTCTTTCATAAAAAAATCTTATGTATCTACAAATTAACAAATGTGGCGAAAGACACAAAAGGTAGCTGCTTAAATTTTTTATGTAATATTGAAGGTAATTTTATCTTATTTGTGATAATGTAATTGCACCGGTTTGAAGTTAATTAGGAAAAAAATCGTTTATGTAGAATCTTTCCGAACGAAAGTAAAATTAAAATACAAGTATTTTTAAAAGGATGATGGTAAAATGAAATGAAAGATAAAACAAAATATAAAATTACTATTCACTTAAATTTCTTACCAGTGTTGGTATTTAGACCAAACAAAACATACAAAATAAGCCAAAAAAGATATTTACAAAAACACAGTGGCCTTGTCTCTTTGTAATTTTCATGCATGCTCCTTAATAATCAAAATATCCTTCCTCCTTCTTTCATAAAAATCATACACATTTACAAAAAGGAAAGCACGCGTATTCAGGTTTTATTTTCGATAAACCTTAACATTTAGCACTTCATAGCATAATGAAGAACCTAAGTGTATTCTAAACAATTTATCAATCGATTAAAAACAAACAAGATCAATTCTAAATTCATTTTATCTAAATCATTAATATTTGAATTATCTCGTTATCATGTATGGCACACTTTTGACATATTCGACATTCAAAATTTGATACGTTCTTCTACTTTGCATGTTGAAACTGTTTGCTAAATTATATTTATATTACTTTATGAGTTTGGTAATATTGCTTTATCTCCGACAAACGTACATTGAGTGGACAGACTATTATGATCACCCTATCAAAACAGTGATGGACTCCTTTAGCTCGTAATACTGCTCGCATTCTTCTTGGCATGTATTTTTTGCAAGTGGTAGGAGGCATTTGACTCTAAATCCGATTAAATGCACTTTTTAGATGGCACCGTATGCCCCGTTCTATCTCCTTCTACAAATTCTCAGTTGGATTAAGATCTGGTGATTGTGAGGGCCAATGGAGGCATTTTAAGTCAGCGTCGAGTTCTTTGAACCATTTGGTGACATTACCAGCTGTATAAAAATAAGCATTGTCTTACTGAAAGTCTCCATCATTACATTTCAATCGGATAATTCAAAAACATGTTTATTACTAATTTTTTTATTCCTTCATATTTTCCTTCATACTATACGTTATGATGCTCATTCATCCATTTTTGTTGTAGTCCAGATCTTTTTCATTCTAATTTTATTATTTATTGTTATGTTTAATGTCTGTGTATTTTGTGTTTTGTATGTTTTTT
>JAOUZG010009418.1:3458215-3473389 GCA_026289955.1 Argiope argentata
CTTATTGTAAATGGTGTTAGTTCAAAATCCAAAGAAAATTATATATATTTAATATTAAATGCAAAGAAAATCTACATATTTAACATTGAGTCCGTATACCAAACTTCATTGTTATTTAAATTTAGTGTTCACCGATATGCAGACATTATTCCAAAAATTTGTTTTCCAGAGTTCCATTCAAAAATTTCCATTTCAAAAGTTTTGAAACATGAAGATTCGTCAAATCTCGAAGTCGAATTTTTTTAATGATTATAATACTCCTTCTTTTCTTCGTATACAAAAAATTAACAATGCTCCTTCAGATTTTTTTCAAAAGTTTGTAAACATAAAATGAATTCAAGGTTCGTCAGCATAAAAAGAACACAAACCTTTGCACATTCCTCTGAATTCCATCGCTCATTCCAGCCTCGCTCATTCCTCTGAATTCCATCAATTCGCAAGAAGCATACCATAAAGCATCAATACTCTGCATGTCTCCTTTTCCACAAAACAAATTCTGTCGACTTAAGGGGGCATTCGAATGAATTGATCGATGTTCAGCGTATTATTTCCGAAAATACTATTATTTCGTCTGGCCATCCGTGACATACGGTCGTTAGGGATGACACGTGACATTTAAGCAATCCCTCTATCTCTAATTTCCCTCGCCGAACCATCCCTGACCTGAAAGGTGAGCCCCGACAGTGATCTCGGGGGACGCAGCTGTTACCAATAGCTCCGGCAGATCCCATTATTTTTATTCCATAATGTGATGCTCCGGGATGAGGGAAGAGGGAAGGAATCCCCTGTAGCTGATTTCATTACTGTGAGGCTCAAATGAACCTCTCCTTCGAATGTTGTTGCAGCGGGATGTTTACTTTGGATGGGAGTTTGACATTAAATTCGATAAAAGGCCAATAAATACTTGAGTGAAAAATGATTTTGATGATTTTAGACCAATCAAGCGTAAAAGTATTGAATATTTTGGTATTCATTTGTCATTTTGTTGAAAGTGGTATCATTCCTAAATGTTGCCGTCGAAATTCAATTGATGAAAATCGTAACTATTTGAATTAAATAAATGAAAGAGATGCATCTAAATTTATTATACTTAAACCCTTCACTGTCAGAGAAATTTACAGATGCTTAGTTTCACAGCATTTTCCTTCAAGATATCTCATAGGTGGCAGTGAATGGGTTAATCAAAATATTTAATTATTTCTTTGATGTCGTTGGCAATTTATTACTTGATTTTTTTTATATTAACGTCCAGTTTGACTATTTCAGCTTTTTTCAAAACATTTTGTAATCAGTTTCAACCAACATCATACTTGAGCCATCACCTTATTCCCAATGTTTCAAATTGCACCAATGAAATGTATTTTAATTCCCTAAATAATTCGATCAGCAGTGAAGAAAATTAAAATATAAACTTTGAGCGAATTAAACATCGAACTCTCAACCCTGAGATCCAAAATCTTTGTTGCCAAACCAACCTGGTTACATTTATTTTAGTTGCATTAATGTCCCGTTTTAAAGTAACCCTGGGGCTATTTTGGGACGATCCTCATAATTATGAACCACTTTCAGATGACGAAGACGACACTTGAGCTGGCACTTTCTCCCTCTCACCACATCAAAGGGAGGACGTTTGGCCCCGACGACATTAACATACACCAGAGTTCGGTGGTCCCAAGCCAAGACCTTACCACCACGACACCGCGGTTATTGTGTAAATTGATAAAGATATTATGAAAGAATACATTGAGTGAAAAGCACCTAATTGTTTACAAAGTCAAAACTCAAAATGTTGAAAAAATGAAAGCAGGACTACGTTTTGAATAAATGACTAAAGTATTATCACGTAGAATTCCCAAATGCATCAGGTTTAATCAATTATCACTCTACTATATTTAATAATCAACCTCTTAAAAATGTATATTTTAAAATAGTGTGTCGAGGAAATCCACTCGATATTTCATGTTAGTACAGTAGAAGTTCCCGGTGGGAGGTTAAAGAACCATTTATATTAGTGTTATACGTTAAACTAATGACTGGAAATGGAATGCCTATTATTTTAATTAAGTGTTTGATAAAGAATTTAAAAAATTGAACAAAATTCTTGATTATTTTTTGAAACCCTCCAGTTCCACAGCCAATATCTTACCACCAGGTCACCACGGTCCACCAGGCCCGGTTAAGTTGAAGATTATTACTTTATTATTTATTTAATTGAAGGTTTATTATTATTTAATTATCTTTTATTAGTTGGTAAAATGTAAATGAATAATAAAAGTAAAAAAAGCTATATGTGTCAAAGAACATTTTTAATTTGTAAGTGTCAAATAAGCAATAATTAATTACATGGTAAACCTAAAAAATCCCCAACATTCTAAATTTTGGAACTTACTATTTTTACCACTTTTAATCCTCTATGTTTAATATAAAATCTTCTTTAGCGTTAATTGAAGTTTTTTATACATGATTTTTTATAAAGGGATAAATTCTTGATTTATATATGATTATTTTAAAACTGTCAAACATTTTTATTTTGGAAATAGGGGGAGATAGCCTTTACTTTTTACATTTATGTCAAATATTCAATTCATAGTAACTCGATTCTACACAATCTTCTCCTTATTTGCTTGTTATATAAAAATAATTTAAATACTCATAATGTGATCTTTTTTTATCTATTTTTCTTTTAAATTTGGGGGGGACGTGTATTAATGTGGTATATATTAATCAGATGGGATTCATATAATAAAGTTTTATCTTTAGAATTAATTATATTTATTTCCAGTTCTCTGTAAGCTGTTTTGAAACCGAATCGCTCCACTTGGAATTGTGATCAAATAAGTATCCTCACCCAACGCTCTAAACTTCCGCATAACACCTGCTTGAGGGTATTTCATCCAAAGATATTTAATGCTTCCTGGTCCCTCTTATTCAACGACTGTCCAGAGGTACTTGTTTCGAATCCGATATCTTCCGTCCTCGAAGGGGCTGCAGTGGCCTGATGGTTTGGTCTCGGTTTCGGAAACGGAGGGTTTCAGATTTGAGACCTGATCCATCAAAGAAGCTTCATGTTCGCAGGTTTGGTGCACATCAAATCCGTTGGGTCCAAACGTCCTCCCGCTGGTATGGCATGGAAATATGGAGAGAGGGTGCAAGCTCAGGTGTCATCCACGTCATTTAATCGTAGTTCAAATGTCGGGATCTGTCTCAAATTAACCCAAATGTTGCTAAAAAGTAAGACGTTAATATAACTAAACTAAAATAAACCATTTTCGTAGTTGAGATCTTACTACTAAATCCTTGTGGCCCCAGCTAAGAAACACAGAAGGCAAAATTCATATACACACTCGAGAACAAAAATCCCTCTACTTTTAAAACTGTTAACGTTTCTATCAAAAACCAAAACAAAGTGAAAAAATTTCGAATTTGAGACTGCAAGGCATTTTTTATCGAGAAAAGTGTTGCCAAATGAGCGCGATACAGATAAAAAAAAGAATACTTTTTTAAAAGCCAGTATATTTCACAATTTGGCGAGTTGGCGGTCCAGAAATTCCTTTTCCTATCGAATTCCTGAAGATGAAATATGAGACTTGAATTAGAGAAAAAGAAAAATTCACGAGTCCGATGGTATCGTAATGTTCCAGAAGTCTCATTACGATCGATTTTTTAGATAAATGCATTTTTAAGTACAAACCATCGACACAAAATGTCTTTTTTGTTTCTTAATATTAAATGAAAAGGAAAGACTCGTAGATTTTTCCAATCATTTGATTTATAAACAAAAATTCACTATTCATAGAAAGCTTTCTTTTTGCTATTAGTGTTAATATGCCGTATTTTCCTCCATCGCGAAGTGAAACTTTAAATTGCAACAGCTTAAATTATATATCGTATGATAATGTATTAAATATCCATTGGAGTGTCTATGTGAAACTTTTTGGTATATACTTTGCTAAAAATGCCCTCCCCCTTTTATTCCGGTATGAAAACTATTAGCATTGTTTTCAAAAACGTGAATGATCAGATTTTTATTTTATGCTGTATGACCACTACTGAGAGTTTATTATTATCATGTCAGAACATGATGTTGTTTTAGGGATGAGGTTTGTGGCATCAACAAAAATCCGCTAGGGAAAAATAAAAATTTTATTATCTACACGAGCATCCCAAAAAATCAGCTTATAATAACACGTTGCCATCGCACTTACAAAAACTTTGATTTTTAAAAAATAAGTTAAGGACTATATCAAATAAAACCTAGAAAAATGTCATTTTGAGCACGTGATTATATGAAATGAAATAAATAGGAAATATGATATTTTTTTAAACAAATAAAGGCAAAACAAAGTTTTTTATATTCGTTCGCAGTGTTAAAGAGATCATTCAATGAAGCAATAAAAATGAATATATATATATATATATATATATATATATATATATATAATTGAACTTGCGCGAGCACGTGGTGCTTGGCCGTTCAAGAAATGATATACTGACATGATACATTGAAATATGCGTAGCAGATTTAATTTTAATATTTATTTTGAAATACAATCAAGAAAATCCAGAAGCTTTTCAAGTACCGTTTTTTTTTCAACTGATTAAAACCAAAATTTCAAGTAGCACTATAATTTTAGAAACAAGATCACATACCAAATTTCATTTTATAACAAACATCACGTTTTTGAATTATCCCTTTCATATATATGCGAATATACAGACCGACAGACAGTCATCCCACTTACATATTTCTTTCAAAATTTGAACTAAATCTGAATTTTAAATTCTAAAATCATTTACCAAATTTTATAATTCGCTTTTTTACGTTTTATCGCGTTTATTTGCACTCATAGAGAACACCCAAACTCAATACCAAAGTTGTAGTTTTTGGGCACCATGAGGTTTTGAATAAGGAGATAAGTTGAAATCCCGAATTAAATTTGTTGACGATTACTACACTTTAAATGTTGCATATACGAGAAAGAATCAAATAAATAGAAAGTTATCATATTTTATAGAAATAATTTAATCACCCATATATGTTTGTTGAAATCAAGAGTGCAATCAGCCTGTTATCTTTTTAATAATAAAAGTGCATTTTTGTGATAAAGAGATAGCAATTTGTGTCCATTTCTTGTTAAGAATGGAATCTTAGTTCGGCATCAAGGAACTCAATACTGTCTCTACGTTTTACAATTGATTGCTTCCCTCAGTGGAATCTTGTCTAAAGCATAATTTGCTTCCGAATTTTACAAGTAAAGTAATCACTCATGAAAGGAAACATTTTTTTTCCATAAGAATACCCTCCCCCAACCTAGAGGGGCACCTCGAAATGAGGATGAGATACTTCCGGCAAGGCGGCTCAATCTTGACACACTGGAGGATATACGAAAAGGTGAGGGGTAGGCTCCTACCATCGAGGATGGGGCGTACTTCCTACTGGAAGGGTTGCATTGTGGCCGGTGATGGCCCTTAGGACTCAACCACGTTCCCACCTGTGCTGCTCTTCCGATGAATTCAGTGTTAGAGTTTATTTCATGTGCCTACGGTTGGGTCGGGGTGTCTGGTATGACTTTCAATAAGAATCCATGTAAAATAGGACAATGCTTCCGATTACCACCCCTTCCAAAAAAAACCAAACAAAATTATAATAATGTAATTTATTGATTTTAACTCTTGTATTTTTACAAAAAATTACGTGAGTTTCGTGTTTAGATCTGTTTTCAACTATAATTTTATTTTAAATGGTTTTTAATTTTTATTAATTCAATATTAATTAGTTACTTAATTAATTAAAAAATAATTATTTAATTAATTTTAAGATTTAATTCATTTATTTTCTTTCCCATGTTAATATTCAAAAATATAAAAGCAAATAAAAAATGATTTTTGCGTCACCTTAAAATTTAAGTTATCTTTTTATTGATTCCGATTATTTTGATGTTGAATTTTTAATTCTATTTTTAATTAATTTCAAAAAAAATATTGGTCTATATTTTTTAACAACATACTTCATAGAAAATAAAAGTTATTAACACGTTAAGACTGTATGAGAAAAATTTTCTTTTATCAACGCATCATCATCAGGCTGACCAAAACGCAAATAAAAGAATTAGTTCAAACTAGATTCATTATAAACTGAAACTTTTAAAAAAACCTGTAGTTTCGAAGACATACTGATTAGCACTTGATATTTCAGCAAAGTTGTTTGATTTACAATAAAGAAATTACTGACTATTCTTAAATAATTATATACTTCATAATTTGACCAAATTTGGAAGCAGATATTAAAAAAATGCTTAAAAGTTAGAATATCAGGAATATTTCATTGAATATGATTCATAAAATTGACGAACTCTCTAATATTTAGACTTCGTATTTTTTCATAAATATATTTCTTGATAGAAATAAAATAAATTATAATTATTTATGTCATTTAAATCCTATTGAAAGAACATTTAATAACTAAATTTTAGGATAAACTGCAGAATTCTTTTTTTTTAATAATTCTAACAGATATTACGAAAAGTATAAAAAAAATTTTGTGACACTCATAAAACTTCAACACAAAACAATTCCCTTTTTCTGTTCTGAAATTGTTTAAAAAAACTATTTTTACTTCCATAAAAAATTGCTTTCATATTAATTAAAGTTTATTAACTTGCGTTTCAAATAAAAATTCAAGTTGAAAATTAGTAAAGCGCTTAACAAAGCAAGCAGAACTGTGCAAGCCTTATAAAATTGTGCAAGTTATATAATTATTATTTTAAATTTTATGTTTTGTTTTCTTATTTATTTTTTGTTTAATATTTATTTGGAAATTTTAGTAATCATTAATTCCGCCGCAAACAAGTGCTCGCCATAGATGGCTAGTAGCTGAATAAAACTCAAAGCAGTTCAAATGATAATGAAACAAAAATATTAACTAAAAATTCATTAATATGTTGAAATTGTATTGAAAAGCTAAATTAAATTGATCATTTCGTTAAAAAAGGAAGGTTACTTGTTTGGAGCAGTATAATATCCAAATCCGTCACGGACTCTAGTAACTGGCCCGTTTACAGCTGAGTCTTGTTTAACATTTCTTTTCTCATCAATTTATTATAGAAAGAACAGATTTCTAGAAGTTTCTGATTAATTTTCTTCACCTTGTAATTATTGGAATAAAAAAAATTAGAATTGCAAAAAAATATTTCACCGAAGAAACGTCTGAAACGGAAATGCTAGCACAGAATCTTAAAAAGGGACATTGTAAGTAAGAAGTAAGGGACATTAGAAGTATTTTTAGTAAGATTAAATATTTGGTAAATGCTTTTAAAAATTAAATTCTTAAATTTCACACCCTATATAAGCGTTTAAATATAATATTACAAACAAACTCAAGCTACAACAATTTAACTTAAAATAACTGCAACTGGAGTCGCAAATAATTCTTTTAGATGAAAAAAAAATGATAAATTGATCACATATTTCTTTAATCCTTTTTTAGAATTTTTTAAAAACAAAAAAAGAATTAATTTAAAAACAAATGTTCTCCGTTACGAAGAAAAAAAACAGTCCAAAACTTTCTGTGAAAAAGATTGTTGGAGTGAATGGTACTAGAAACTATTTCTTACAAAAAAACATATTTCAACCAACGTGTATTGACCAACCGGTTGGAAAAGGAAAATCGGAAAATACATCGATAGAAAAACGACTTCGAAAAAATAAGAAAGAATAATTCTTTTTTGATACATGGGCGAAAAGAAAAAAAATTGAAACTTACCCCAGGAATTCTACATCTCATAACCTAAATATAGGAAAAACCAAATTTCAATTTGCAGCAAGATCATTAATTAGGGAGAAAAGAAAAAAAAGACTCGCACTGATTTCATTTTAGGACTAAAAAAGAATATTTAGACAGAGAAAGAAATTGTTTGCTATGATCCAAAAATTGCTTCAACTTTGGCATTCATTGATTTTTTTCCCCTTTAAGCTTATTAAGTAGATTTAAGTAGCTTTTTTTTAAATATTAATGAACTATGAATTGTGGACGAGGAAAAAAGCACACAACTGTTTTTTTTTAAAATATAGGAAATACTGTGTATATAGCATTTTAAATACATCCATACATTCTCTCTCATTGAAAATGTAAGTCAAGTAGATACATGTGTTTCACTTCTTTCACGAAACAAGTGTTTTCCTCTGTTTTGTACGGTTCATGAGATCTGAACATATAAGTATCCCCTTATATAGTGCCGGCTTCTTAGCATAGGGGATAGCGCGTCTTCCCCGTGATCTCGGTGTACAGGGTTCGAGGCTTGGTTCTGGTATGGTTGTTCTTCTATGTTCTAAATGAAAGGTATGTGAATGTGACCCCCCCCCGTAAAAAGAGGCTGAGCAAACGAATGTGATGAATGAATAGCAAAAGTCTTATGATTGGCCCTAGTTGACGCTACTACAAACAAGAGACGCTGATTAGACTTAAATCGCTGACTACCTCAGCGAACTTGCCCATGGCAAGTATCATAAGAAATAACAACAATATCTTCTATAGTTTTTCTCCAATTCCATTAAGAAGTTTGATCTAAAAAAATTTCTTTCAAGCACGTTTAACAATAAGAAAAATAAATGTAAACATGATTTTAAAAAAACATATGTCTTAATATGTTTTAACATATGTTAATATAACATATGTCTTAAGTTCTTACGATCAGGAGAATGAGAAAACAGTATAGTGATTATCTGAAAAGTCGAATACTTATTCTCGATTATCATGAGAACTATTAAAATGTTGGCAAAATTTAATTAAATATTTTGGGTTTTTTCTCTTGCTCCCTATAATATTGCCTTCGTAAATATAAGTAGTTACTGCCCTCTCAGAGCCTTTCTCTTCTCAAAAAGTCCCGAACTTTTTCAAACAAAAAGCGTTTATTAATTTTTTTCCTTTAGATTAATTAACTAACTAACTGCTTGTTTGCGTTGTGTCTATCTGTCAGTTTGTCTGTGTGGGAGGAGGGGGTGTTGAATTCTACAGGCAATATTTATAGCTGCCAAAAACAATTTAAGATGACATATTTAAAACTACCGTATAAATTGGAGGAAGGCAATGTGCTCTTAGAAACGATATATTTTTTAAAATTTTAATTAAATAAATTAAGTTAAACTTTAATATTTTCCCATGATAACGGTTAAAAATATGGCCGTGAAAAATACTTTTTGCATTGCCTCAAGATTTAACGACTATCTGATTGATGATACCAATTCATTACTGACCCTGAATTTGTCTGAATTCAGACAATTTTAATAAGTATTTGCCTAATTTTCAGCATTATATATATTGTTACCTTTAATTAAAATATTTCCTTTGTTTAATCTCTTAATATGTAATCTCATAATTTTTTCCATTGTTGAAAGCCGAGAAAAAAAGATGCAACTTTAATATCAGTGTACATTTTATCACGAATAAGAAATTGAATTTTATCAAAATTAGATGAAATTTCGATGAAAATTAGAAAAACTCTTTTAATAACTCTATGATGTCTTGGACTGGTTTTCATTTGCAAGATTCTTTTACATAATGAATAAAGCATATGTAAACGTATTAAAATAACAGGGCTTTAGTACCTATGCCGACTTTAGACTTATAAATAGTCTGTTGAAGAAATTATAAACATGGTGTTTTCCAAAAAGATTTAACTGAAAATAGGATATTACATCCTCTGCTCACTCTGTTCAACAAAGTTCTGAATCAAAGAATCTCACTGAATAAGTGATTAACCAAAGAATCTTGTTATCATATTTTTTAAACCAATACCTGATACCAGTTCACTTCGCACGTTCTCTAAATAATTTAGCATTTCTGCTAATAAATTATAATTGCATACTTTATTAAAAGCAAACCGAAATCATTGAAATTGCATGCATTACTAATATCAACTGTTTATCAGTTACTAAAATCAAAATAATTAATTTCGGAAATAAAAATTTTCAAAACTCAGTTTGTAATTTGAATTAGTTAATCTAGCAGATATATATAATATTGTTAAAAATAAAAACGTTTCATTCTGAGATATTTAAAAATCAAAATTAAAATTGCTTCTTTTACCTTGTTTTTTTAAAGATATATATAGAATTTTGATATTCAAAAGATTGATTAAGATGTTTTTAGTATTCTGTATTTTGATAAGATGCATTAAAGAGGTTGACATAATATAAGCATTTAAATAATCGCGGATTACAGTGAGCATTAATAAGATTAATTCGGTCATGACTAATTTCAGTAAGCTACTTTTAATCACAAAAACATATTAGTTTTATTAAATTAGCTTTAATTATACTTTAGCAATATTGATAAAACATTCAAAGTGATTATCTATACTAAAATATGTCAAATTTAATTGTCAATACTCCTGTACTTCAAAAAGTAGCAAATAAAATTATTTTGATGTTTACATAAGGTGAATGGCCGTATATTTGTCAACCACTTCAATTTTCCATCGCTACATACCGTAGCTCATTTGTTCTCTTCGAAATTCTATTTCTTCCATTGTATCAAGCTGGGAGAGTAGCGCCATCTGAGAGCAGGAATGGTAATTATGTCTTTCAGGGATATATAATGGAATATCATAGTTAAACGTTGAAGACTAAAATTAAATGAAATATTTTCATTTATTTTCGTAAGATCTCAAAGTTTGGTAGAAGTAAATATATTTTTCAACTAAAAAAGGTTACGGTTTTCAAAAGCAATAAAAAATATACCTACTATTATTGTTTCGATTATTGACAGAAAATTCTTTCAACGTTAATATTTTTGCAATTATGTACTTAATATCAACTAAATAATCACTTTTGTAATAAAAATAAATATAATGAAAAATCTTTTTTTTTTCAATGAAAAAGTATGTTATGAGATCATAATTAAAATATTGGTGCTTAGAGCTCAAAGAAATTGCCAAAGCAAGTTCTACATCAAAGGCTATTCCAGTTCTTATACATTCTATATAGATCATAAAGAACTGGTTTATAAAGGGGGAAAATCACATTTTCGTCACCGATCGCAAAAGCAGTAATTCATGCTTGAATTTTGACAGTGTAATAGATATAAAGAAGAAAACTTTTAAATGGTTGTTCAGAGTTGCTTCGAACTCATCACTTAAACAGATGAGAGTGGAATTCGTAAATGAGAAGAATAAAATTTTGAATATGTGGAACGTTTTTGGAAGGAAACTATTGCTTGTATTCCCTTTTTTGGTTCATTATAATTTTTTGTCCGCTGAATTTAACTATATTTTTCTAAATATATCATTTACAAAAAACTCTTGATATTTTAGAAAATAAAAAGAGATATATCTAATGCTCAGACATGCGATTATTTCATATAAATAAACCTTTTTATAAACATGCAAATAAGTTAGATTCATATAATTGTAAACCCTCTTCCTTGCCATAAAACTAACAGCGCAAGGAAGCAGCACTACAAATAATGTAACTTTATAATACTACATTCATCCTGGACATAAGAATTCGAGCAACTTGCAACATTGAAAACTAAGCTAATCGAATTTATATTGAGTCTCATTTTAATCTCTAAATACTTTTTGTGTTATTTTATAGATATTTTGATTAATTACTTTGTATCATCTTATACATCAGTTATCATACATACGCGTATTTAAACAAATGTGCTGCAGAAAAGGTTGATGCTTAAAATTATATAATACTGTAAAGTATGAAGTAGATTAACATTATTTTTTCCATTGTAGTGGCGCGGCGTAAATAATTGACACTAAGATTTTTAAAAGTGATATAAAATAATCATCTATAATTCATCCCATAAAAGAGAGGTGCCCAGGGACATATCCTTGTTCACTGGTTGCCACTGATTCATGTTTGAACACCTTCTAATGATGATTTAGAAGAAAAGACGAACGCTAAATGCTGAATTTTATAATATATAATAATTTTATTACATGTAATATTTTATTAAATGTAATAATCTCTAATTTATTTATATTCATATGTATTTTTTATCTATTTTTGGACAGAACGAATTAATTCAGCTGAACAAAAATCTTCAGCAAATGGATTTTCTTCTAACAAAAGAGATGAGAAAAAAGAATCTTAGATGGAACAACGTGTCATACGATGGTGGAAAATATTTTCTAAGCTATCAATGCATCAATCAGAACAAGAAAGTGCAAGATTTTTCCAAGATGTCGTTAGATATTCTGAATGCTGACACTATCATAATAATGTTATTATACATCATATGCTAAAAGGGGATTACAATATAGTTCACCATTGTAATATTATTGTAGACATTGTCCAAAATTATGCGATAATTCGAATATTGCATGATAATGTATTTATAATGTCTGCGTGTTAACCCTCTACGGACCGAATTTTTGTTTTAAATCCCCCCAAAAAAAATTGTGGGAAAGAAAAATCAGAAATTATAAACCTATATATGCAAACGAAAACAAATTTTTGTGTTAAAACAATTTTATTGCATTATAATCATTATGAGACTTTCAAGTCATTCCAGCCTATAAAATTTGCACTTCAATGTATAATAGATGATATGTGAAAGTTCATAAAACAATTTGCATTTGGTGTAAAGCATAAATGTATATGTTTCCATAAACATAGTTTGGTGATCACTGACAAAAGCACAAATAATTTCATTTGGATCAAATGGTTTCGCGTAGTTTTACGACCAACAGTTTGCACAGCAATTATTTTACTATTTCAGATTGGTGAGCCTAGCAATGATCATGAATACTAGTATTGATTGTGTTTGCAACGTCTTAGAGTTAAGATTTATGCGCCATCTCATGAAAAAAGCTATAATTATTTTGTTAGATTTCGATAAATTAAAATGTGACTTGAAAGTTACACGGGCTCATAAAAGGTTAATGAGCATCATATTTGTTGGATGATATTAATAATTAGATTCTTCCATATACATATTCTTTCATAATTCTTCAAACAACTTCAAAGGGCTTACGGAGATCGTAAACTCACATTTCTTTTCGGTTCCTTAATTGTAAAGAAACGACATATCAAACATCCAGCTAATTCCTATGTAAGCATTCGAAGTCATCGGCATATTCTTCAGAATCGGATATTCGAATTTCTTCCATAACAAACTTTTTAGCGAATTGCTAATTTTACGTTATTTCAGAATCTTGGTTTCGAACCATTCCATCCAGACACGGAACGATAAGTCAATAAAGAATGCTTAGCAAAGCTAAACGCATTTCGTGTTTCGAAAAAAAAAACAAGCTATTATCTTTACCGAGCAGGTGATTGGAATACGAATAGTTGGAATTCTTTTTTTGTTTCCTGGACTTTTCTTTTTGTTTACTTTCTCCGGCATATTATTATTCCCCTTTGTCTTTTCCGTGCGCCATGTCCGCGAGTAGTAACAAAACGCTGATGCAGAGTGCCCGCCGCTTATTCGTCGTTTTCGAAAGGGAAAAAGCAGTAAGTCTCTTCTACATAAAAAGACCATTACGCCAAAATTAACTTCACTGAACTAGAGAAACATTTCAGCGAAAAATTCCCTAGGCGGAGAATAAAAGAGGACGAACGAAATGCCATTAGATGGCGCTGCCTGCAGTTTTATGCAAAAGAAGGCAGACTGCAGACAATTCAACTCTTCTTGTTTCAACGGATTAAACTTCTTCCGGGAAAACGACTCCGCTTATCTTTTAACAATGTGAGAAGGAAAATTATGTTTAGTGATAAAGCGGAGTTTTTGTTTTCATTTTTCGTCGATGTTCTCACGAAGCACAGTTGAATTCAAAGCCCTCTTTTTCATTAACAGCTTCCCCGTGAATGAAACGCGAACGATTAAAAAGTTTGTTTTTTCCAAAGGAAAATAAAAAAGAACAAAAGGATTACATGGCTCAGTAATTCAGAGCATAAATGATATGAATACAAATATTTGGGGAAATTAATCACATATTTTTTGCTTTCCCAAACCAGCAAGTGGTTTTATTTATCAAATAACCACATCCTTGATTTATTAGATAATCTAATTTGTTCCTTCACTAATAAATACATCTAATTTCGTTTATCAGTTTATAAATTCTTAGTTATTATTCTGTTCAGGCAGGTAACTTTAACCAGTTTAGTTGCCCATAAACTTTTTTTAACTCTTTGATAATTTTAAAACTTCGGACTTTAATCACAGATAGCATAATTCAAAAAGAAAGAAATATGATAACTAATTTAAGAGATCTGCAAAAACAGCATGCAAATATTAGAGAAGTTACCGTTATTCGATAGCAGTTTTTATTGCTGCCATCACCAATAAAAAGAAACTTTATGGAAATTCTCAGTTTAATGTTCTTCTCTAATACAATTTTACATTGCTCTTTACCAACAAATTTCTTGCTCCATATAAATTGAATATTTCCTTCACACTAAAGATAAGTTGTATTCCTACTCATTTTACTGTTGTTTATAAATTTATGTAATTTTTGAAGCAGAGTTGAGGCGAAAAAAACTCTTTGCATTTTTAACTTCGTTTTATTCTCACTAGGAGAAGCATGATTTTTTTTGTATAAGCAGAAGTAACAAGCTCAACACAGAACTGCAAAACGCGAAATGAAGAAAATCTAATGAAAATCTTATCCCTGTGAATATATACTGTAAGATTTTAATAGGGATTTCCTACACATGTCGACCACAGGCAGGGGAATCATTAACCCTTAGTAGCCTAATTTACGAAAGTGATTTATTTTTAATATTACTGTGTTTGCTTGAGGGTCTAGATGAAGGGAAAAATAGCTAAAAAAATCACAATACTTATTTTACATATTTATTTAGAAAAAAAAAACAGGTATCAATTTTGATACTTCAGGCATTAACGCCATAAAGAAATCAGATATACCTATGCATGAAATAATGCGAAACATTGATTGTTTTTATTATCGCATAACGACACTTTACACTTTTTACAGAACCAGGAGGTAAGTTTTTAATTTCGTTAGAAAGAATATTATACAACAGTAAAATATGTACAGACAACCTATAAAAAAAACTAATAGTAATGTGAACATTCGGTTTAAAAGATTGGTATCAAAATTGAAACTCTAAGTTATTAAGGGTTAATATCCTTTAGAAGAATTTGTTCAGATCCGGAATTTTTTACCCCATCACTCGGAGTGTGGGAATCGCTGATGAAAG
>JAOUZG010009418.1:3498389-3530045 GCA_026289955.1 Argiope argentata
ATAAAAATATTTAGGTGGCAAATTAGGTAGTTATGAGACAAACGAGCATATATCATTCATTTGTATCAATACAGTAATATTAGTGGAGATGTTGTTGATTTGGGATATGAAGATATTTGACTTAATTTTTTCTTTCTTTCACAAATTAGAAATTTTCGATTCTTTGTATTTGTGTGTGGGAAGGAGAGAAAGGCTTTTATTTAAAAGTTGACTTCTAATAAGTAATAATACTTTTTAGAAGTAATACTAGTAACTTATAATAAGTAAAACAAATTGGTAATATACTTCTAATAAGTAAAACATGTAATACTAGCTGACTAAATTGTAAAAAATCCTCTTGTATTGTAATATATATATCCATCCATGCAGTTTTAGTACTCGCATAAGTGAAATTTTATCTCTTGAAAAATTCTGGTTTATGTTTAAGGAGATGCTCTAAATTAGACAACCTTGCTTCTTAATCAAAAGATAAATATGTTCAATTTTGTCTTTATCTCATATTAATATTTTACAGTTTTATTATCAGGAAAATAATTATAGAATCCTTATCTGCTTTCTCGTTCTGAACCTTTTTTTTTAACGGATATGAACTTGGAATGTCATTTATCTGGGTTATAAAGGTCGCTTTAAAAAAATATAAGTAATTCGAGTTGCAGTTATTATCGGATGAGACTGTGGTTTAAAATCTAATACTGATATGATTTGTCTCTGCAGATTTATCGGGTATAGTATTACTTCATTTATTCTCTTAAAATTTATTTCGTAATTTAATAGTTCTTAGCTGGAGAATTTTTACTCATCCTACACCCTTCATATTATTTTACTTACAAAGACCCATCTTCTTATTTTACGTAAAAGAAAAAAAAATCGAAATATTTCATTACCACAATATTAATTTGTTTATTATCTTGTGAGAACATGTTTTGTTTAGGAGGTTTTGATGTCACCAAAATTTAAGGGTAAAAAATAATTTTACCTGCTTTTACCAGCATGGCGTTGTTATTGTGTAGGCTTCTTTAAAAGCACATGCGTTTTTGAAAGGTTGACTTGCTTTTATATTATGTATTGCTTTATTATTACGCATACTTCTTCACAACAGAGGCATTTTTAAAAGGTTGACATAGAACTATGCAATCACAGCTATTATTTCATCTCAAAATCGGTCAAGCTCCAAAACTTTGTTTGCCAGCTAGAAAAATTAAAAATGAAAGTTTTAAATATATATATATATATATATATATATATATAAATTTAGACAAATAATGACCTAAAAAATAATGTTCTCTCACATGATAACTTGAAATTTGCGATCGTTGATTTCATTTTGTTTTTATTTATAATTTATGAATTTATTTTAATTTTTATATATTTGAATCAAAAAATTTTAATGTCGGAACAATTTAATATTTAACGTTATAGAAAACTTTATAATGCTGTAAAGCGAATGAAAATAGTAGTTTATCGAAATGTTTCTAAATCTAAATAAAGACAAATTACATACTCATACGTTTATTACAAATTTCATACGTTTTATTTTTAAAACATTTGTAAATGAAGCATATTTTACTGAATTCCGCTGTACAATTTTAGAGGAACTTAGTCTCAATTTGCTTTATTCTGTCTCTATCGTTTTAACAATCATCGACTTTTTTCCCCTTAATAATTTTTGTTTTGTTTTCCAAATACATAAATGTTTCATTTTTTGTCGAATAAAAGTCGTTAATAATTTTTGAAATATTATCTTTAAGTCTTAATATTTTTTTCAAAATAGTGATCCATATAAAAGGAATTGTATTTAGATAATTTGTGGTTCTAAATTGTTATTTAAAGGCTACCGATAATGTTTTGTTTTCAAATTAATTTCATATACGCTTAAGAATGATGACTATATAGAAGAATTATTCTCATTAACAACATTTATTGAATTATAGTTATCAATTAATAAGCTTAATTGATGACTATATAGGAAGAATTATTCTTATCAATAACATTAACAACAAAATTTATTAAATAGTTGAAATTGAATCAATTTTATTAAAAATTCTTTGTTCTGTACATTTCAAAATTATTAATTATTTTTCTTTTGGTTAAATAATTTTGTCATGTAGTAGATAATTGCAAGCTTAGTTATCTGTGTATTCGATTTCTGATTAGAAGCTTATAAACGCTTCAGCGAAGTTTAAGCGAAAAACTAGTTTGCGAAATTGAATATTTAGGTCTGGTTGGGGAGAGATAAAACTCAATTTATCAAAATACCGTGAACGAAATGTTCGTTTATTGGCGCTATGGTAAAACAAAGAAAAATTAGGAAGTTGTGGATTCTCGTGCTCTATTTCAAATTGGTAATGTGAAGTGATAAAAATGAATTAAAGTCCATGCAGTGTATAGAAGAGTAAAAAATAAATAAATTACCGCATCGAATTTTTAAATAAATAAAAGTAGGCCAATCGTAACAGAATAGGGATTAAAAAAAAATATTATCTACTACAAGTAAAAAAAATTTCTTGACCTAGAAACTTTAGTGTGGTATTATTTTAGTCGATTCGTTTATCGCTATCATAATTTAGAACTCACTTAATAAAAGATGTATTTAATATCATGACATTGTGGGCGTGTCTTGCTCTATGAGCCCGGTTTGTATGAGAATTCCAGTACTTCGAAACCTGAATAATTTTTCGTTTACTATAACATTGAACCCTCTATATAAATGGTTGGCCTCGAATTGCCTTTAACCACCCCCTCCTAGATTTATTTCTGAGGATATAAACCCCCTCCTAGATTTATTTCTTACTATCTGGATGATTTCGAGCTAGACCGATCCCAAAAGGTTAAGCGTAT
The DNA here is from genome assembly GCA_026289955.1 of Argiope argentata. Taxonomy (NCBI): domain Eukaryota; kingdom Metazoa; phylum Arthropoda; class Arachnida; order Araneae; family Araneidae; genus Argiope; species Argiope argentata. The sequence goes on from JAOUZG010009418.1 coordinate 3,501,228, forward strand.
TAATTAAAAACCATGAAAAATGTTATAAAATATGCTTTAATAAATTCCTAATGAATTTATTTAAATTATTGAAAAAAATTGTATAGAATTCAATTGATATTACCAGAAAAAAGGTTAATTTTAAAGTGATGGAAGTGAAGCTTTTGTGTGATATGTATGAAGCTATTATTGGAAAAACTAAAGAATGTCAATTTTCTGGAATTCTAATGGAATTTTTGCAAAACTTTTTTTAAAATAATATTGATAGTCATTTGTTACCCAAGAAGTCATTTATGCTACATTTGAATATCTGTAAATTCTGTGGTCTGACCTGAGTATTTCGAACGGTTTTGGTAGTGTTTATTTATTGTCACGCGGTTTACTAATAGTACCCATTTTACAAGCAGTACTAAATTTAAAAAACAAATTATAAATTTTCACTCAGCATTGCAAGTAAAGCTTAGTTGTAAACTGTTATTGTAGATTTCCTTCTGTTTTGAAGAAATCTTTTTCTCATCTAAGATTAAAGGATTATTAAATTATTTTTTAAAAAAAATGATTTAATAAATTTAGAAACTTGCAAATCTCACACGATGACGAGATAAATGTGGACGAAATCGAAATTTAAAGCAATGAAGTTTTTTTGACTTCAAAACAAAGATAATGATTTCTTGGCTTTATTTTACTTCACAACTTTAATGTCTTTCGCAGATAACTAACAAATAATTAAAAATCATTTTTTTTTTTTTTGCAAGATGGAAAGAGGGAAGGAATTTGAAATATTACGCGCGTAAAAATAATTGCGCCATTTTCGGAACCACCAATAGATTAGCCTTTCTAAAATGGAATAAATATTCATTTTTAAGTTCATGGGATAAAATATTAGTATGTTACTTCATTTCAAATGGATCACTACATCTCAAAAGACAAAATCAAACATAGTTATGAGAAAATTGATACGTATGCAATGTCATCTGAAGCAAAAAAAGCATTACATTTTCAGGTTGATCAGTTTAAACTTGGATGCTACAGTGAAGCCTCGCTTAATGAGCATAATCCTTTTCCAAATTTTACTCGTAATACAAAACGCTCATTAAATGGAACAATTTTTCCCATAGAATCAAAATAAAGTAAAATAATACGTTTCATTTCGATAAAAATACCTAAGCAAATTTATAATAATATATTATTTATAACACACTTTTTTGTTACTTGTCTAAAGACATTTCTTTATTTTTGGCGATGTTTATAAATTTTGGCGAAATTGGGACACAACGTCATGGCGCATAACTATTGCCTTTATTAGAGTGGTTCTTCTCAGCATACGATGCAACAGTTTCGTATACTTCAGTATTTTCCTTATTTCAGTGCAAGGTTAATTCTATGCTGAGGTAATTGAATCCTACTCTTCTATCGAAATTACCTCTACAAGTTCTTGCTCGAACGTAGAATGCTGTTCTTGTCTGTACTTGTATTTGTGCTGACTAATCGTAGAAATACGTCTCCCTTAACGAACCATAACACTTATATCTCGTCTTTTTTAAAACAATTCCTGTTTTTAGAACTTGTAATTAAAGACACTAAATGGTAATACATTTTTTCAAATATTAATTAATTTTTTTTATTTGTTAATTAAAAACTAACTTTCTTACCAAAAATCTTCATTTCTCCATCACCAAATGAGTAAGAGTTCAGTTTTTTCCCTCACTCTAATGAGATTAGACTTAACATGTTTTCGACCGATTATTTCAAACGATTCTGTTTATTTTCTTAGTGTTTGATGCATTTAAAATTAAACATTGTTAATTAATTGCTTTTTCGAATTCAATTTGAAGTTCTTTTGAATTAAAATAAAATAAATGAAATTTAAAATTTCTTATCTGCGTTACGTTACCCCAACTAACGTAAAAAATCCACACACGCGCAGTGTGTTCTGATTATTGACAACTGTATTTTCAATGAATACGGACTTTATTTTGATTAATTGGTTTGCTGGGGTTTTTGTTGTTCTCAAGTACACACTGTAAATTGATTGCTTTTAGGTTAGTTGTGTGCTTTCGTAATTAAATTGTATTTCTGTTAGTTAAATATTTTTCGTACATAATTAAAATAAGAATTGGAATGAATTAGAATATCTCATATATTTGAAACTTAATGCAAGGAAAATTAACCTTTTTCCATTAGCTTAATCCATAATACAATTGCATATGCATTAAATTTTCGGTACAAAAACTTTGGTCAGTTAAATTTTCCATTTAAATATTTCGAATCCACAAGATTTATACTTTGTATTATTTAAAGAAAAGGCTTGAAAATGAAAAGTTTTCACTCTTTATTGGCTCTTTCCTCCTTCGGATAAATTTATGTTGTCATTTTCTTCATTTAAAATTTTGAGTGACTAAATTTCCAGGTATATATAATATATGCTACATATTTCAAGTTGAATGGTCTTTTTATTACTATTTATTTTTGTTGCTGTGATTTCAAGCCCCTGAGACAGGGAAGTTTTCTTATGTGTAATCATTGCATGATGATACGCAAGTAACACTAGAAAGATGAGAACAGTTATTCTGACCACATTTGAATTTCAGACTATCTTATTTTCCCTGTTTCGATTTCTTGTTTGTTCATCATTTTCCAATTATTCATACTGTTCCATAGGGAATTGAAAAGTATTCGTTTTTGCTAATTATTATTGGTGCTAAGAACGTGCATACCAACTTAGACTAACTGCTGCCAGTTTTACAGCTGAACAAACACTGCATTCTCTCCTGTGTTTCCATTCTATGTTTAGTCATTCTACGCCACAATTTTGTCTTTCAGTTTACAGAATTTTGAATACGATTTGATGGTTCAGGATATAAATGATAACGGGTAGTAGTAAAAACCACCTGCTGAACATCTACGACTCATTTTTGTGCTCTAAAACATCTGCATTTGTGTGGGTGTGTGTGTGTGGAAGGATTGATATTCATTTTGTCTCTTCTGTTTATTCATTTAATCATCTGTTTAGGGCATATTTTCTCACATAATGCAAACAAAAACTGCTACTGAAAAAAACCTGATGAAAAAAAATTACTAATGCTGCTGAATTTATCTTTCCCATTTAAACAATGGCTGACCGTGAGTTGGAAGAAATCATAGACATTTATTGTGTAATCACAAAGCAACAAGATTCAAAGAATTTCAAACAGATCAATTTACTCAAGTATCAAAAACCTAGAACTCGTTTATTGAAAATTGTTTGCTTTATTAATCAACAGGTGGGAAGTTATTCTTGGAAAATGTGTATAGTCCATTTGCATATAAAATACCTTAATTAGCATATAAATTCAGGATCAAATTTTCTACAGTAGCTGATGTTCGATTCAAGTATCTAGTTAATGATTTTCCATATTTATTAGAGAAAAGGGAAATGGGCGCGTAATAAAATTAATCAAAAACATCTGTAAATATCACTTGATAAAACCATTTCATATTATAGGAAAATTATGATGGACCATTTTTGTTCATTGTTAAAGTAAACTAAAATATTATTTAAAAGAGGATTTTGCTCCATTAATAACTTTAGAATTTACTGGTAAGAAATGCTTAAGTCATTCAAACTCAAAAAATAATCTACACTCAAAAGTTCTCTTACATGAAATTATCACTCTTGCTTGCACACATGGAAAAGAAATGTAATGAATGTGTAAGATTTAATAAAATATACTTTAGAACTTATTTTAGCAAACACATCTCTGAAAAAATTGGGTTTTTTTACAATTAAAAAATTATTAAAAGGTTGATTTAAATCTTTCTAATTAGTAGTAAAATTCTGTCTTGCAACTATTAATGAGAATGTATGATATTCGTAACTTGATTTGAAATAAGATATATATATGCTTTCTTTATTTTTAAAAATTAAGAGACCTTTCATAATATTTTTTTAAAATTAACATATTTAAGTTTTTAATAAGCATAACATATTTAAATATAATGCAGAATTTTATTAATTTCTTTATTTTTTCTTGAGAAAAAAAAAGAATTTCTTGAAAAAAATTGTTATTGTGAAATTCTTATATATATTCTAGTATACATTTTCTTTCCTTTATTTCTTGTACATGATAGTTAAAAAAAATTTTAAACTTATGCATATGCCTTTGTAGTATGAAATTTTTTAATTGCTAGTGTTTTATGTAGGTTTTTTTTTTAATAAGCATTTTATTCTTTTTGAAACTGCTGCAATTTTAAGTTGTTGACATTTTTCTTATGTTTATCGACGTTGTCTGTGTTCTTTTTAGAATATATTCAAGATGAGTGCAAAAACTGTCAGAAGCGTTAGAGAGCCTCTGAAAAAACCTCGACCTTTAAAATCTGTTCCATCTGAACCAAAATTCAATATCCCTGATCCCAAAGATGCTGTGGTGCAAAAGTCAAGAGAAGGTGAGCGCGGTTCTTTTAATTGTAGCGCTTTTTTTTTATAAAATATTTTTAACTGAATCTAGCTATTGTGATTGCAAACATGCTGCATTAAGGAATTTTTCTAGCATAATGGTTCCTTCCCCCCTTATTTAATGGTAGGCAAAAAATTTCATAATCATTTTTGAATTAATGCTTGCCATTTATGGAATAATTCCTTGGAAATAAGTACTTAGTCCTTTTTTATTTAAAAAAAAAATTCAATTGTGATTGGGCAGTGTCACGAGTCTCTGGGTTAGGTTGAGTCAAGATCTCTGTTTAAATACCATGGTAATGCTAGAAGAACTCATCATTAACTTATGTTGTTTATAACACATTTATTCTGCAGCATTCCTCTTCCTCTTTTTCAATAATTACCATAAAAAATAAAACACTGTATTATTACAAAAATAGATATAGACGGGTAGGGGAGGAAGCAAGTTAAATCGGACGTGGTCACAAAGTCCTCCATGTCGAGAGTAATACCGATGGAGATACAGGTTCAGAGGTGATCTTTCTCTCTCTAAATTACGATTTGTGAATGCAAGAATGAAGTCCACCCCGTAAAAAGGGTTTGTGACGTGTGTGTTGGCGTGTCCTAGTTGGCGCTACTGACAAACAAGAGACGCACATTCGAGATTCGAAAGATCTGTCGGAAGGCTTGCAAAGTGCCATAAGTAACAACATCAACAGATATGGGGGGGGGGGCGTAATTCTGATTTAACTCCTCGCCACTATTCATTGCGTACAGCTAATTCTAAGAGAATCACCAAGTTGGTACTTTGCAACTTTTATGGAGAGGAGAAACTGTCCACACTTAGTTCTTCCTTTGCATTCTTTCTTTTCTCCACGACTATTTATATATGGAATATTTATGTTATCTATAAAAAACGATTTCTGGTATATGTTGTAAAAAACACGTGTGTCCACAAATTAATCATTAACACATTTATAGTTAAATCTTATTATAGCTAGTTAGTAGATGGTAGCAAATTGTCATCAGGGATGCAGAAATGTTTTGAGATCTCCTCTCCTACCTAATGTTCTGAATTTCCACTCACCTAAAAGTATGATATACATTTTTTTTAACTTAGACTTTTGTAGCTCACACAAAGCCACCAAATTTTGTACTTGAACTATTGACGACATAGGGGAAATAATCCACACACAAAAAATGTTTAGTTCGAAAAGTTGCCTATGAGAGGAATGGAAATCTTTTGATCTAAATTTTAAGCTAATGATAACATTTTAAAAAGCTACAGTAAGGAGATAAATGAATAACAAAGAATTAATTCTTCCACAAATGCACTTAATTCAGAAAAATAACTTTGGTAAATGGTTACAAATTAAAGAAAAAAGGGGGTAGGGGAGATTCTATTTGATTCTTTTTTTTTTTTGTCCTTTTGTTTTAATTCAGTAGAATCGCTTTCCCGGGGAAGACATCGGCATTTTCAATATGACCACCAGTTTCTTGGATTAAGTATTGCATTCTGTACAGCGTACTTTCTTCATATATACAATATTCAGGTGGTATATTCATAATTGCCCTTGTTATGTTTTCCTTTAAAACTGATAAGTTTTAGACTCCACAAGATAAACCATCGATTTTAAATAACACTGCAGAAGAAAGTCACACGGGGTTAGATCCAGGGAGCGAGATGGTCATGCAACACGAAAGCAGGGACTAATGACTCTCTTCTATAAAGTGATGGTGCAACAGTTGCTATACGGGTGCACTAATATGAGGTAATGCTCCATCTTGCATAAAGACAATTTTATCTAAACATTGTCTTTACTGAAGTTGTGAGATAACAAAACTACTCAGCATATCATATTTTTGAGTGTTACGGAACCGGTCTGCGGTCCTGCTTAGGTAAAAGTGTCAAAAAATAAGGCCCGATGCTAAAGCCAAACAACCTCACCAAGCAATTACTTTTCGTGAATGGAGTGGAATTTCTTGAAACGCATGGGATTGTTCAGAATGCCCAAATTCTAGAATTCTAAGTGTTAACAGTCCCATTCAAATAAAAATGGGTTTCATCTTTGTAGAGAATTGCCCAAAGCCAGTGCTCGTCGACCATCCAGACAAAAATTTTCAAAGCAAAGGTTTATCGAAGATCATAATCTTTGAGTTTTAATTCATGCAAAAGACTAATTTTATGTGGCTGAAATTAAAGAATTTTTCTTAAAACTTTCCATGCTGTTGAATCAGGGATTGTCGGGCAACTCCATGTGTGCTACTATTACCAGCAGTGCTCATCTGTTTTCTTTCAAGGATTACAGTCACAATATCCTTGTTCGTATCCTAAGATACCTGCTTCCACCCTCTACCAGGCCGAGTTGCTAAAGAACCTGTTTATTCAAATTTTTTACTCTCTGCTTTCTCTGCATTAATTGATTGACGCAAATTGTTTCGATTTTTAAATTCACGAAGAGCGGCCGTTATATTGGATTGATTAAGATAAGAGCTTCACAAGTAATTCACGCTGTGCTAAAGTGAGACGCATTTTGCCAATCAACTGGTACTTGAAATGATTTTGAATGCCCCGCTTCTTTTTCATAACTCAAAATACTGGCGCTGATGTCGACTACACAATCGGAATTTCGCATTTTGAAAATTATCCCCTTATTTTATGCCAAATTTCAAAGTGTAAAGCGACATATTTTTCCCTTGACAAAAACTTTTGGAACTTTTTTACGGATTTTTCCCTCCCCCGTGTCATCAGTCCCCATACAAAATTTGGTGGCTTTGCTGTTCTGATTGTTCAAGCTACAGAGGTCTCTGTTTACCACCACCAATTTAAAAAATAACACCTTGTATATCAAATAGATTTTTATGTTTATCAGGTTTTTAACGCATGATATCTGTGCCTATACATAAAACTTACCACTGATCGTCTTTGTTGGCCTGTGACTGCTTAGATATTCTATTTCCTTTAAATTTATATCTGTTTTCCAATGTTTCTTTGGTTTATTTTATTCTTCCATATGTTCTTGCAGATGATGGGCTGCAAAAATTTGAAAGAAAATGAAATATAAAATAAGTTTAAAAGCAATTTATAGAAAGCAAATTTTGAGGTCTAAATTTTATATTAATAAGTATTATTATATAATAATTTCCTTCATATTATTGTTTTGTCAATTTCATTGATTAATTCAAAATTATTTAATTTGCATACTGCATAAATTCTTAATATATCAGTATTAGAAATCCTTTACTTTTTTCCAATTTGCAGCTTGAAAAATTGCTCTTAATTATTTCTCCTAAAATGAATGCATATATATTGATTAAACATCTCTTTAAAAATTGCTTGTTATTTTCAGAAATTCATAGGAATCTTGCCCATATATTAATGATTTGTTATTATAGTATATCATTTTTTACTGATCTGTAATCATTACTACCTCATAACTTTGCAATGGTCTTTGCAGAAATATTAGCTGATTTGGAAACATTAAATGTGAATATCAGTAATTGGACTTTTGATGAAGTAACAGCTATGGATATTTCCCGCATGTGTTCAATTTTAAAAAAGCGTGGGGAGGAGCTTGATTCTTTCCATAAAGGTATATTTTAAATTTTTACTATTATTATCATTGTTTTTAAGGCATATGATGAAATTTCTATTAAAAGATGATAAATCTTTAGATTCAATGTGAAACAAGGGGGAGGGGTGATGTATGCCAGATGATGGCTAATTTGTAAATAAATTTCATGGCATTTGTTATTCAATTTCTTTGTATCCAGTTGAAGAAAGATGATTGAATGTATTAGAAATCAGTTATGATTTTTAGAATTTTATTAATATTTTTAAACACAAAATTACCATTTAACATTTCTTATTCAAAAGCCTATTCAATGAATATAAATATTCTGATTCTGGCTTGAAGAAAATTTCAAAGGGAATCTTGAAAAAAAAAGTATTCATCGTTTTATTTGCTGAAAGATGGATTGCACATTGATGATATATTTGAATAAAATGTTATTTATCATTGCAAAGGTATTTCTTCTGTTTACTTTGTAAAGATGGTATCTCCTAACAAAGTGTCCCAAAAGGATTTTCCATTCTAAATTTTATTTTGTCATTTCTTTATGACTAATTTTATAATTATGTGGGTTAGATCAATGGTAGGAACTGAATGTTAGGAAGATATTTGCATAAAACTAAATCGTTCATTTTTCTTTATGTGATTCTATATGATGTGTTGATTTTTATTTTTATGCATATATGTAAATATAAATATTTGAAGCTTTAATACTTAGATATTAAAATTATTTTTATGGTATTCCAATTAGGTGTCTTTCAGTGCATAGCTTATATTTTTATTATATTAAGTTTGTACAGCGTCTTTTTTCAAACAATGCACTTACTTCTATTTTACCGGAAGTAGGTAAAGCTAAATTTTTCCTTATTTTTAGGGTGCATAACCTATTTTTCCTCATCTTAAACAGATGTATGGTCTCATATACAATGCAAGATAAGAAATTATATTGACTTGGTTTTAAAGTCATTTAAGAAAAATGCAATTTATTTGGATTCTAATAATGTAAGAAAAAAAACCCCCAGAAATACTAGTTTTAAAATTTGGTCAGTCAGCTGATCAGATTAAGATATCAAGTGGATTTTTTTTATTTATTTAATGGGGTTTTTTAAAACCAAGCTAATAATTGCTATTGATTGAGAAAAATTTGTTTTTCTCTCTTATAACAGTTTATAAATTGATATGAGTAGTGTGACTTTTTAAACAATTATATAAAACCATCCTAATGTTCTTTTTAAACATATTGTTACTTATTGTATTATATTATAAACTAATTTATTCCTGATTATAAATAACCTTTGATTAAATACCCTTTGATCTGATTTTAAATTACTCATTTATCCAAAATTAAAAGAAATTCTCTATTAAATTTTGAAATAGGTGTGTTGAATCTGTCTTAACTGGGTGTGTAGAGTATTTAAATAACATTTATATACTCCACTCTCATCTTAAGTTTTGAATAATTCATTTTCTTAAATTCTACCATCTATTGAAAAAAAAGGAAGAACAGTCTGATTATCTTTAGCATTAATAAACAAGGTGAAATAAGAATCCTATCCAAACAATTGAATGTCATTCGGGAATAATTTATATTGTTTCTACCTTTCCTTGTATAAAACTTGAACAAACTTTCTCATAAAATTATAATTTGTCATTTGTAAATTAATTTTATTAATCTGGCATTTGCATCTGTTTTATTACCTATTAATAAAACATTTCAAATGAGAACAATTCTTATTTTTGAGTGTTCACTTGATTCATTTAGAGTGTACACCTGAAAAACGGATTTATTTTTATTGCATGTGTTTTCAGCAAAAGAAATATAATTTTAGGATTTACATTAAATGTTTGCATTGTATTGTTTTATTTTGATGGCTACATGATTGTTGCCATCAAAGGCTTTGATTGTTACATGAAAACGTCTTATATTTGAACTATATTAATACATTTTATGGATAATTATAATGATTTTTAATTTAGTAATGTTTTTTTAATTATCTTTTTATACTTTTTTTGCTTGATGTGTTTACAGAGGCTATTGATCGCTACTTTTGCACCCTTCGCAATGCCTGTCGAGATGAAAGATTGGATATAGTATCTCGAGTTAAACTTCTCGAAGTTATCGAATTACGAGCTAAAAATTGGAGGAAAAATGAAAACCTGTTAAATTATTTTAATATGAAAATAACTGAATTGGAGGTTTGTAACAAAATTTCCTTATTTTTAAGTTTTATTTAGGTTATGAATTGTATCTCTGGAAATTAGTTAAACCACTTTTAGATTTAGTAAGAAATCAAAAGTTGTGTTTATATTTTTATTGATTGAATATAATTTTTTGGCTTTTAAGATAATTTCTTCTGGATTTTTTGTTAATTTTTTTCCTGCAGTTATAGAAATGGAACAAAAATGAAGCGTATATTTAAATATGTGTGTATGTTATGAAGATGGCTTTGTTATACTTTGTTTAGATATAATTCCTAATATTCAAAATTCTTAGTAATTTTTTTTCTGATTTTTTATTGCAAATTTATTATGTTTTTCATAAGTTTCTAATAGTATTTGGTTAAATTATTTTCATATCGCTAAAAAGCTGTTTAAGGCAACTTTCTACTCAATTTAAATTTTTTTGTATCCAAAAAATTTTATTTTTTATATTAATTTAAATCAGTTAGTAATGTTGACTTAAACCAACTAAATCTAAAATAAGCATTATTATTATTATTAAGCTGCATTCTTCTTATAGCAGAAAAACACAAACCCTTTAAATATTACTGGAATGACTGCTCCCACAATTCCCTATTCAGTTCAAAACCAAAATTTAAATTCTCCTACTGGAGTTCAATTAGGACCAGGAGAGATTCTTAGATCATCAGGAAAGTTTGAAAAGCCAACCAAGTAAGTTATTTTGAATTTCTAAACTAAAACTTCTTGTATTTTAGAATCCATAATTTTTTAATAGGTAAAAATTTTCTTTTATATATAAATGTGGAACATTAAATTAATTTGATAAAAAGGAAATGCAATAATATTTGCATAATAAGATATTGAATTTTCCTAAGATAGATTTAGTTTAAACTACAGTAAGTATTAAAAATAATTTTAAGTAATTACATTCTTATTTTAAAATTTAGTTGCATTTTATAAATGCTTATGTTATCTATATTATAGAAGAAAAAAAAACACTTGAGGTAAACATTGATTTAATAATATATAAAATATCATGTCCAAAATTATTTCATTGAGGATGGGATTCTGGTTACTAAATTTGTTTAACTGGTTGTTTTTTAATATATTAATAAACTTGACTAAATTGCCTTTTGTACTGAAAATCTATTTTAATCTGCAGGATTGCTGGGAAAAATTACTTTAAAGATGAGATTGTAATTCGAAATTCAGATTCTGGAAAAGGTACTTGTTGAATTTATTCAAGTAGCTTAAAAAATTTAGAAATGATTAAATAATTTTTAATTATGTGGTTCTTGTTACTATGTATAAACTTTTTGATATTTAAAGTTATTATGATGAACCTGTATTTATTTTAGAATGTGCAGAATTATTTAAAATTTAAAAAAAAATTGAAGGCAATTAATATGTTGCTATTTTTCAAGTGATGGGTATCAAAGGACGACGTGTTCATATGATTGAAGAATTGAGTGATACTGTAATATCATTTCAACGAGGTGAAGTATATATTTCTGCGTGTATTGCATGCTCCACTGATGGATCGGCTAAAAACTGACAAGCTAGAACAAGCATGGTTGATAGATGCTTCAATAACATTTATTACTACATTAATCCATTAGTTTAATCAAACTTATTAGAAATTTGTCTTCTTGCTTTGTAAAGTGAATTTCTAATTCTTTTCAGTTAGATATGACTTGTTTAGTCATTCATAATGTTTCACATTAGCATGTTGGAGAAAAAAAATCAACTGTTTCTCTTGTATGCAAATTTGATCTGTGCAATTCTCCCTGTTACTGACTTTTGGCAGCTTCTTCTCTTTAAAATTGTATTTCTTTATTTTAAAGAGAAAACTCTTTTTCTTTATCCTTTCAATCTGCCGTTTTCAAAATTAATAATTCATTTCAATTCTCATCTCATGAACTGTTATATTGGAAATTACTGAAATCTGCTCCATTCTAAATTAGATAAGTGTTAAGGAAAAGTTTCCATTTTTGGAAAGTGATGCCAATAAACACGATTTAATTTTATCCTTTTGAAGACTCTTATTAATGTTATTATTTATTTCAAACATAATTTCTATCTAACCATGTTTCAGTGTGTTATAAAGATTTATGTATCAAAAAACAGTCAGGCAAAAGAAATTAACTGGTTAAACAAGACCACCTTGATGTAAATTTTAAAAATATTTTTAAATAGAAAAAAATAATTTATTATTGTGTATATTAGGTTTCAGGACTACATTTTGTGCTTTATGCAAAGCTTCAATACAAAAATTCTTTCTTGAATGTGCTTAAAAATGCATGTTCAGTGTGGTACTATTCTACTTTGTAAATTGTGCTTTGCTTATCAAAAGCTTCATTCTCAAATATCTTTGGCATTTATTTTGTTGTGTACTTTTAGACAATGAACTAAAGCAATATTTGCTTTTATTTATTTAATGCTCAGTACTTTGTATTAAATATTGGATAAGTTTAAAAAAAAAAAACGTGCATCCAATCATTAAGATTGAAATGCTTGAATTTATTTCTTAATACAGTTCCCTTTGTCCGCAAATTATTATTTTCTATATTTTAAAGTGGGGATTTAAAAATATATTTTTTGAATATCTTTAATTTTTGAGAAGGGATTTACTAGTCTAAATCTAGCGGGCTGTTCTTGCCTAATGGTAGAGTGAGCTTCAGAAATGGAGAGTTATGAGCTGTCTAACTGTAATCAAATCCAATACAATCTAAGCATCATTGTATGTCTATAGACATGGTGTTCATAAAATTCATCTCAAACGCTTTTTCTTATGTAATAGAGTGTGTCCTCCCCCTTTTTTTCTCTACATATGAGTGTGGTACATTCCAAAATAGCACTCAGTAATTTTAAAAGTGGTTGATAATCTAATTAAATTTCTAATCTTTTATGTTTTCTGTAAATATAAATTCTCTTTATCTTAAAATGAATTTTTCTTAGTCTTTGGAGAGCTTTTGCATGTTATAATATTGTCTTTTTTATTTGGAAATTTAAAACCTTAATAAATAATTGGATCTTTTTCAATTTCAGATAGGCATACTTCTTATATAATGAAAGTGTTTATCTTTCTCTCTCTCTGTCTCTCTCTCACACACACATATCAACATCAACATGCAGATTTTTATGCAAAAATGATTATTTTTTCTCATTTTCAATCCATGTTATTCAGTTCTTTGGGACCTGTTTTCTTAAAAAACATGGGAAATATAAACGTATATGTAAATTTCACAATGGAAGATATTTTTTTTTTAAATATGGGTTTATTTAGCGGTAATCAAGTCAATCCTGTCTAAATAAATAATGAATGTGAATGAAATAAAGCATTGTATATCTACTTTACTTTTAGTGATAAATTGTGTTATGTACACATATAAAAAACTGCTATGAAATAAAAATTATAGTGAATGATTCGCTTTCCTGTTTTGGTTTGTTGCATCCAAATTTATCATTCACCTTTTTTTCTTCCTTCCTTCCTTACCCCCTAACACATGTCCATTTCTAACTTTATTGCTGTTATGAATTTTTTGGGAAATCAGAAATTTTTGAAGATTTTCCTATATTTTTTCAAATATTAAAGCCTGTACTTTACTTTTCAGTGATCAAAGAAAAAAAAATATTTAACTGTTAAAATATTTTTGCTTAAAATATTGAATAAAATATATTTCATTCTCTTACTAGTAAACAAAAAAAGTTTGAACTGTATTCAAAACATTTTACTATTTATAGTCTACTTAGCCATGATTGGTAACTTTATATTTTTTATTATGATATATTTCCATTCTTTTTTAGAATTATCTAATACATAATATTTATCAATGCTACTAAAATATCAAACAGTGATCACCTAATATGCAAACTTATCACTTAACTAATTTGTATATTTTTTATCACTTGAATACATAATTGGTGTAATAAAATACTAATGTCACTTATCATAACTTTTTTTAATCTGCCATAGAAGGATTTTTTCAAATGCATATATTTTTTTTATTATGATTTTCAAAATAAGTCTTTAATTGTCTGTTAAATTTTTTTTAAGTGTCATGGGTTGTTTTTTATTAGATTTTTTTTTATTTTATCAATTAAACAAATGTGTTGGGACATAATTATAGCTATAATTATAATTATATCTAAATTACTTCCATTCTTATTTTCTTGTATAAAATCTACCACCACTTCCCTGTAACAATAGGAAAAAATTTTAATCTTATCTTTATGGGGAAGTAATGAAGCATTGATTCTCTGATCTTTGTATGTCTATTGTAAGAAGCTTTTTTACTGTAATAATATTATGGTAGAAAATTTCATCCATGATCCAATAGTATTAATAAAAAATTATGATAAATGCTGTGACAGTAAATATAATTTTAAAATGTACTTAAGTAATCAAATTGATAAGGTAAAATTTAATTTTCCACATCATTTTTAAAATTCCTTAGTATTAAATTTTTTTTTATTTGATTTTATGTTTATTTTTAGATTTTTTTTCCTTATTATAAAATTTTTCTTTCAAAATAAGGGAATCTTTTGACAGGGGTCTATTAAGATTGTCTTATTCTTGGTCTTGTACATCTCAATTTACGAGTAGTAAAGAGTGAAATGCCCCCCCCCCCACTTTTAATATATTGATATCAGTTTTCATTTAATTTTTACCATCTAATTATAACTTACAAACAGGGCGCCTATTTCAAAATAAACCTTGCTTTGCATTAAAATAATGGTGGGGTTTGTTTTTTTTTGGATAAAACTTGGAAATAAATTAATTGTGAAGTTCTTCTGTTATAAATTTCTTAGTCAAGTTAATCAAATACAGTAGAAATGACTTAGCCTTTAAACATCTGTTTTAACTTTTAATTGTAAATAGACTTTGTTGTTGTTGTTGCTCTCTACTTACATCTCTTTCATTAGGTATTTATTAAGCACTTTTGTTTGCTTTTCAATAGTCAGTCCTGGGGCTCGAGATAGGCTTGTTCAGATTACTGGTCCTCATGAAGAAGCTATTGGGTAAGTTAACAAAAATTGTAAAAAATTTTATAAGTGTAAAACAACAAAGCTGTTAAAGAAAATATTTGCAAAAGGAATTAATGAAATTAATAAAATAATTGATGAATCTATTTGTTTTCTATTTTAGTCATGCAAAACTTTTGGTTGAAGACACTATTCGAAGAAATGCATCTCCTGTGAGAGTGAGTACTGGGAATTATTTTTTATTGATGCATAAGTAACATTATTTTTGTTAATTAATATCTTATTTTAATACTTAGAGCTGAAAATATTTAAAATTATTAAATTATAGCCCAAATAGAATAATGAACTATAACATTTTTCGTTTTTTTTTTTTCTATTAATCAGTGTTACGAATTACCAATTTAAAATTTCCGGTTCCTATCCTTATTTAAATGAAATTGTGTAAATAATATTTCAAACATCTATATACTATCAATTCACTGGTATTTTTATTATCACTATTACTATTATTTATTTTTTAGCTGTTCTGATGATAATGATAACATTTTTTATTTTTATTAAAACAAGATTTTTTTAGTGCACCTGGTGTTGAATAGTTAGATACATATATAACTTGTGCTATATAACTTGTGCATATAAATTGTAGGTTTATTGTCTTTAAAAATTTAAAATTCATAATAAATATTAAATATTTTTCTATAATAATTAATTTTACTCATAGTTTCAAACTTTTATTTAATTGTAATATGTTGAAAACTATCTAATTTGACGCATATGGATTTTCTCTCTCTCCAATGTTCTCTTCAGATAAATGATTAATTATGATTTTAATGTTTTAAATTAGATGTTTTCTAGAAAAGAAATTTCAATTTGAGGGTTATTTATTTTAAATAAAATAAATAATTTTGGACTAGATTCAAATTCACATACTGTAAGGACCTGGGTTTGTAAAAAGGTGTCATTAAAAGGTTTGCTTCTAAATGAGGTAATGTAAACTGTCATGAATTCCCCCTCCCTTTCCATTATTCCTTTGACCAGAACTTAAAAATCTCATTCCTTAAGCTGTGTTTAAAAAGTTGGTTATTTTGCTTAAATAAATTTCAAGTTGAATTGTCTTATATCAGCTATATAGAAATCTTATCTTTTCTATCCATTTATTTCAGTAGGGTAAATAAATAATGACCATATTAAATAAATAATTTAATAATAAATAAAGAATGATAAATTCTATTATAAAACTGTTTTAACAATTTGCAAATGTTTTGAATAAATAATATTTTAACTTTCCCTATTTTAATAACCTAAAAAATTTTACAGAAAAAGTGAAGATAATTAAATTTCAATTTATTTATTTACTCATTTAGGATACTGGTGATTTAACAGGATATGAAAACAATAGAGACATAGACTTTGGTAATTCATTTTCTGGAGTTGATAATCAAGCATATTTGAAGAAGAGTTTGCAACATAGTTACAGTATGAGTGATGCATCTTTAAGAGAATTCTCTGTTTCACTCCAAATTGGACAAGATACTTTAACTCTGACTGGGACGAATGCTGATTTATTAAAAGTAACTTTCCAATCAACTAAGGTTGCCTAAAATATTTAATGTTACAAATTAATTTTATTAACTGTATTATTATTCTTTTTAGACAGCACGATCAGTTTTGAAGGAGTACTTTGCTGGTCAATCAGAAATTCTTGAAAAGGTGTGAATTTGAAGATTTGTTTTGCTGAATGAAATTTTATGACATATATTTGTTTTATATATTTATATAATTAGACTTTTTTGTGCCAAAAGAATCTTTAATCTTGTATATTGTTTTTTTTTTCATGTAAACTTTGTAAATTTGAATGTAATAAACCCTTTTTTTTCCTCTAAACCCTGAAATATTGAATTTTTTTTCACTAGTAGATTAATATTTATTATTCAAAATTTGTTGGATTATTTTTTTGTTTCTGTTATTTTGAAATATAGTATACAAGGTGTTCCAAATTGATTAATTTCATTAAAAATGATATTAATTTAATTATTTTATTTTGTTTTATTGAAGTACTCAAAAGCATGACTAAATTTTTTTCAAATTAAAAATATATACATTTCAGATAGCTTTTTATCCCTCCAATTTATTTACAAATGGAAATCAAAATCACTAAAGACCAGATCAAAAATCAACTAAGCATTTTGGAATATCCTGTATATTATATGTGATTTCTGTTCATTAAATAAATAATTTGTATTTAACTTCAGCAATACTTTTTATTGTAAATTCTTACAAAACTTCTTTTTCTGTTTAAAAATTAGCAGCATGAGAGTTTGAGTAGACAGCTGTCATCAGAGAATAATAGCCAGAGGTGAGACAAACTGCTTACAGAGCTGTTTTTCAAATATTATGATTTTTCCTTTTCAAGTATTATCTTTTCCAAAATAGAGAGTTGTCTCAATTCTTTTTAATAAAAAGTATTGGCAAAGTATAAGTTTATGGCATACTTGTTGGAAAGAAATCTCTAAATTCTTGGAATAAAGCTTACACCTTTGTATTTTGTTGTTGTTGTTTAAGTTATCCAAATTGAATATTTAAATAAGACGTAATTATGATATTATAGCAGGTTACAGAACAGTTTAAAATCCTTTCTAAATTCAGAATTCTGGACAATATGAAAGTTGAGTTATTTGATTTTATTCCAGAAAACAAATTAAATACATAGTTTTTTTTAAAAAAAGTAACAGCATTTCATAGATATTGCAGATGACAGCTGCTCTTTGATAAAATATGAAAAAAATTCTGATTTTATGAACAATATTTATTATTTATTTAAAAAAATTGAAATCCAAATATGTGAATCTTATTTGAGATTGTTAGTTTTTCAGGTATGTCTACATCTTTTATAAAAACTAAATTAAATCAATTAATTTTTTAGGCATACAATATTTTTTTTAATAATCTAATGTAAAATCATCATTTATGTAATATCCTTTACTTCCATCTTTTATGTTTTATTTATTTCGTATAATTTTCCATTAATATTATAAAATCACCTAATAAGTTCAGTGATTTAAGAAGCTAAGTCCTGAAATAACTGAATTTTTTTTATAAGTGTTTTTGCATTCTCAACACTTTTTCTGCAAACCTTAGTACTATAACACCTCTTGAAAGTTAATTTGCTTGGTGTTTTTTGAGTTAAATTGCAGTCCTTGTACAAGTTGTGATGAAAAAGGAGAATCAGATGAAGGTAATAGGTCTTTCCTTTAAATTAATCTTTTTAAAATTAATCTTGTATAAACCTATTTATATATTTGTCAAATTAATTGAGCTATTTAAAATGAGTTATGAAATTTTTTTTCTGTGCACTGTTTTGTTTAGTATGATGTGATTTTTCTTACCATTTTGTTATATTATAGAGCATCTTTAGAGTATTTGACAAAAATTGGTTTCATTTAATATTTCTTAAAAGAATATGAAAAGTACATTCTTATATTTATTTGTACTATATTTGTATGTAGGAAGAAATATTGGTTTGTTTTAATTCAGTATGCAGTATAAATCTGCTAGAATAAGGTGTTTTATAAAAAATCTGATGTATAAATCTTTTAAGAATTTTTCCCATAAGTCTGAAAATTCTTAAAAAGAAAACATGCTGGGTATTTTGGTAATTTTCTACTAGTAATTAAATACATATTTCTTAGATTTTCTATATATCAATAATATAAAGGAAAAAAAATGCCAAAAATAATTTATTTCCTCTACCAAAATTATAGAATGATTTACATTGCTAAGAAGATATAGTTCAAAATACGGTATTTAAGTATAATGATATCTTATTCAATTCTATCAATGAATTGTTTTAGATAGCTTATTTAAAGAAAGTTACTAAAATTTTGTGGCTCAAGTGTATATTTGTATTCTAACATTTAAAAAAATGGATTAGATTTTGTCAGTATTGGAAATTGTCTGAGATATATTCTGTCATATAATGTTATAAATGGTTAATCATTAAGATTATTATTGTTGACAAGTCATATAGTATCATTAGATAGTCTTTTAAAACTGCAATAGTCTTTTTTTTTAATGTCATTATGCGTAAATAGGTCGATTGTACTAAGCAATCATATGATTGAGTGCTACAGTACCTTAATGGTAGAAAAGTAAGATTTACAATGCCTTTACATCAGATGAGGCTTTTGGATTCAAAATCTGATCTGATCAAAGATCCATTGTTTGTTCATTTCTGGTTCTTATTTATAGCCATCAAATGTCATGCCACTAATTTGTTTGGCTGCTGAGGTGTCATTTGATTCTGGGTCAAAATAAAGATATGCCCATAATAGCCATTTTATTTTAAAAAAGGGATGCTGATCCGACTAGACCTTTATAATTGTTACATGAGTTCTTCCATTTTAAATTACCATTTTGTTTCACTATAATGGAACTAGAAGAATTAGTACAAAAAGGATTTAATCTTTTTGTTCTTACAGATATATAAATATATTTATATATCTGTATTATATCATTGAAATATATCATCTAAGAATATATCATTGAAATTTGGTTCAGATTAATGTGGAATTTAATTATTGCAATTGAGTTTATTTCTTAGCATTTTATTGAAAATGTCTCTTATATTTAAAAGTATTTCTTGAAATTTAATGATTAGGCTTATTTTTCTTTCAGATTTGATTTAAAGAAGCAATTGTCAGTTAAAAATAGTATGAATAGTTTCTCATCTTGGAAAAACAATAATTTTCAAAGGGAATCAATTTCTCCTTCCACGTCATCTGATGATGACATGGGCAGAGAGGAGCGTGGGAAAAATGTATGTTCTTACTTCCTGTATTTTCTGAATTTATGTGATTAATGAAAAAAAGCACAATTAAGTAATTAAAAGCATTTGTGCACCTAATTTGTTCAATATTGTATTTTTAAATTCGTTTTCTGTAAATTCTGTATGATGTGTTATTTTTATAAATGTGAGTTTTTTATAGTAATCTTTTTTAAATTTATTTGATATCATAATTCATAAAACCCTATAAAATATTTTTCAATTTTTGTTCATGCTATATGCTTAAATTCTGCTTAATTATTTCATTTTCTTTAAACTATATTATCGTTAATTATATATTGCATTTGAAAAAGGAGCAAAAATCTTATATTTAATAATAATTGTATTCTCAAATCATCGCCCAATCGCTAATTTTTAAATTGTCATTCAGTGCTTTAAATGAGTTAAAGAATATTTTGTTCAATAATTAGCAGGTCTTCCTCAAATTAACTTTTAAAATATTTTAAGATGGTAATGTTCAAAGCTCATGCCTTGAGTTTTGAACTTTTAACAGCCTAACCTTAGCTGTATAAAATTTTAAAATTTATATTTTTCTATAATCCCTTTATTAACCTTAACATCTCATCATCATCTGTTTCAAAATTAGATATTACCGCCTAATTAGACTTGATAGCTCATATTTTACTGGATTTAGTACAATTATTTGGTTCTTAATGCAATTTGCTGGGAAATGCATGCAATTAAAAAAATTGTTTTCAATTGTTGAAACTTTAAATAATAATTTCAGTTCATTTTCCTGGAATAATTTTTTTTAATGTATATATTCAGTGGTTCCCTTAAATTTGACTTGCATATCTCCTATATCATTAAAAAGTAAAATAAAACTATTACTTATTTTCTGCAGTGATAATTGATAAAATTACTATTATATGTATATAATATATATAACAGTGTAAATGAATGCTTTGTTTTGCAATTATATTCAGGCTTTGGATTTATCCCCTCATGATTTTTTGGATAATTCAGGAGAAATGAAAAAGCAGAATTCGGTGTCTTCAGAATCATCAGCTGAATATGGTAACATATATTTATATAAGTTTAATAATTAGCAGTAATAAAATTTTATTTTCTGAATCTTCTCTTCCATGCTTTGCAAATATTTATTTTATATTTTGCATATCCAACATTTTAGCTTGCTAGTATTATCTTGTTAAAAATTAACTGCAAAATTTCCTTAGACATTGTTACTGATATTTTTCATTAGAGTACGAATTTTTTTTTTAATATACATATTGAAAATTTTGGAATAAGAAATATATTATTATATTATTGAAAATGTTTTTCGAAAACTACTAATATTGAAAAAAAAATCAAATTCTTATTTTCTCTTATCAATTACTTTATGTAATCAAAATTTAATTATTATAATTAATATTGTTAATTAATTGTTAGATATATCTGAATGATACATGTTATTTGATTCTGAATTCTATTATAATTAAATGTACCTTGCTACTGACCTGAAAAATGCATTAATAAATTCAATTTTTTTAAAAATCTTTGTCTCTTAGATGCTTACAGACCTTCTGATTATAAAAATCATTTTGTGTCATCAAACCAAAATTAAAGATATATTAATTCGAGAATTTTATAGAATTTGAGAGGTTGCATAATCTAGTTATAATATCATTTGAACATCTATTGATGTTGCGTGTTGAATTATGAAGAAACTTTAGATATCTGATGTAATGGAAGCTTAAAATAAAAATAAGTGAAATGAAAAAATATTAACCACCTATAAATTATTTCCTTTCTTTATGTAAATTATTATACCATTTAACATCAATTAACAGCATCATGTAGAATAATGAAGAATTTAAAAAATGAAATGCTTTTTTTAATTGGTGATAGTGGTGAATTTCTAAGGGATCTCCATTATAAACATTTTATACCAAGTATACGTGAAAATTCTTTTTTTGTTATCATTGTTGTTGTTGTTATTATTAAAGACTGTTTCAGTTGAACTATTTCTCATATATTATTATGTCACTTTTACATTATTTTTAGGCTTTTTTTAAATTTTATTAATTTATCATTATTAGATAGAAAAAAATCTTTATTTACAGGAAAGTTTATTCGAAGTTCATCCCTTCCTAATGAAAATACCTCTCTGACTCTTGAGACTTTGTCTAATATAGAATCACTACAAAATGAAGATGTAAGTTATTCAATTATTTGATTATGTTATAGGAAAGATCATTAATTCTAATTTGCGAGAAATGTGACTGATTTATTAAACTTTGACTTAAAAATGTGCTTGAGTCATTATTTTTACATTTTTCTCTTATGTTTCTTTTACTTTTCAAATAATTTAATAATAAAATAATTAGAATAATATTCTGATATTATGTACATTTCTTAATTATTATTTTATTATTAAGTACCAAATGCAGCATGGAAAGTTAAAGAGTTAAGGAAGTATGAGGTTTTGGTTATTAATTTGCAAAGAGAGCTGAAAATTTTCTTTCATTTATTTTATGTCTAGAAACAAAGGATTCTGTTTGTGATCCTTTTTTAATATCATTGCATTTTATTGAAAATCTCCACTTTTTTTTTTTTTTTTTTTTTGAAATATTATAAAGAATAAAATATAAATATTCGTAAATATTTGTATTTTCCTTTTTAGATATTAATTTGTATTTTCCTTTTGCATATTAATTTGGGAATTTTTGGATTTTTTTTGTTGTTGCATTTAAACAATTCAAGAATCAAATATTGTGGCAAAAAATATGTTAAAAAATACAATTAATATTTATTGTCTGTTATTAAATCCACTTTTTTTTTTTAGCATCAATAAATGAAGAGAATTATTAGTCTCTGTTAAATTTTATTTCACAGTTCGTTCAGGAATAAACAAATTCTTTTCTCTTTGTACTTATGAAGATGAAATAATTTTGGAAAAATTAGTTGTGAAAATAACTTAAGAAATGAGGGAGCAAATTAATGCACAGTGTACATCGGGAAAGTGCCTGTATCAGATTTTCATTGATATTAGGAATGAACTCTTGGCTCTGGAACTCTAACATGCATATAAAAACTCTGTTTTCCTCTTTGTGTTTGAGAGGTTTACAAGATTGAGTAAGAAATAATTCAAAGTATTTTGATTTCAAATGAGGTCTTGTGAAGCAGCAGTTAGCACAATCAAAATGCGTTAAAATTTTTTGTTGCTTAAAATTTGTAGACATGTGAAGGAAAAAATTTTCAAATGGAGAGTACAGCAACTTTTCAGTTTAAAAGACAAGCCACTTATAGGGGAATGAGATATAGAATAATAGCAAATCATTATTTTATATGAATTCTGCTTCATTTCTTGCTTTTTTTGGCCATATTCATAGATAAATAATTTTTATCTTCTCAAAAAAATAGAACTTGAACTGCCTAAAAATTTAAAGTGGCTTATATCATTTTTAATTCAACCCAAAACTGAATTTCTATGAGTAAAATATTCATTAAAATTGCATATTTATTTATTAAATTATTTTTATATTTAGGAACCTCAGTAGAAATCAAAGGTATTTCATCAAAATAATATACCAATATGAAGCATTAAATATTATTTATGTGTGCAAAATTGGCAATTTCTGTCTATGTATAATATAAAGGAACTGTCGACACTTCCTTCGATCAAATATAAAAATTTCTTTCTAATTCTGAAAAGAATCATATTACCAGAAATTGTATTTACAAGCCTAATTATGTCAACAAAGCCATTGCTGTGGCTTTTAATTTCAGTTTCTATCTCATCTTGAAATGAAGAATTCTCAATTCTTTATTTTTTTTATTTATTTATGTTTTATTCTACATAAATAAGAATCATATATACATCATAAAAACTTTTCACTAATAAAAATCTTATTATTTTAAATGTAGTATTAATAATAAATCATTTAAATCTTATATCATTCAATTATACTCCTCAATTAAACTTTAACAATAAAATATAAATGTACCTATTGTAATAGATAGTGTGTGATAATATTAAATAGCAATTATTACGATGTATTTTTTTTAGGATGTAAGATTTTATTCATATCAAATCAGCAAAACAAAATCGGATTATTACAAGTAATGTTCATATTTTCAAATTCTTGCTGTTTATGCTATTTTTTTAAATAAAGCTATTGTTTGAAATGTTCAATTGATTTTAATTTACAGTTAAACTATGAATTAAGAATCTAAAAAATATTTGACAAACAATTACTAAGAATGGTTTTAACTCTAGAGAACTGCTTTTATAAAGCTTGAATTTAAATTCAATAACATTAAGTATTTTTTAATGTATTAGTTTTAGTAATCTACATTTTTCATTGATTATTTTGTCACCTCTTGCAAAAATAATCCAATTCGGATTCATAAAATTGTTACTTTTCAGGTATTTTCACCAGTAATGTCACCTGATTCTGAACCGCCACCAATACCACCACCTTCTTACAAGAGACAAACTTACAGCAGAGAATTTCTGTTAAAATGCGCTAAGTCACACTTTAGTCACATCCAGCCAGCAGAATATGCTCGGATTCATCAAAATTATAGAGAAATCATATGCCAAGTATATTTTTATTTGATATTGGTTTAAACCACCTTTTCCCCTTCTTTTTCTTTAATATGTATTTTCATCTGAGTCTCATATTTACTATTTTCATTTATTATTTAAATTAATGAAATGACATCACATTTCATTGTTTGATAACAAAATGGCTAGCATATTAAAATTTGAGCATTTTTATGATGAATTTTCATAACACCTTTCCTTTTTATTTATTTATTTATTTATTTTTGAAAAGATGTGGTGGCATATAGGTTTTGATCAATGAATTTTTTTATTTTACTTTAAAAATTAATTTGCAGAGAGCAATCTGAAACACCTGGACTATACGGCATTAGCTATGTTTTAAAATTATTTCTGCAAGATTTAGTTTTCAGTGGAAGATTTATGATATAAAGTACTTTATTAATATGGTTGACCTTCTGGGGCCATATTCACCTTCTATTCACCAGGGTCCTAGGATTGAGGGACCCCAAAATGATCAAGAGCTTAAATCATATTCTGTATTGTATAATATAAGAAGTTATATATGTATATATAATATAAGATATATATATAATATAAGAAGAAGAAATGTAAATTTAAGAAATCGACAGGTTTGGAAACATATGAGTATATTATTTTCTAATATGCATATGCAACATATTACAAACCTAAAGCAATAGTTTACAATCATTTACCTTACCAATTAACTAAGACTGTATACAGTGCTTGAAAATTCATACTGTAAAATATTTAATATTGTTAGATATTATCATGTTTTTGTCAGGAACATATTCTTTTGGGTGACAAAAAAAAGTTTTCAAGAAGGGAAAAAAAAGAGCTAAACTTCAAGAAATCACAAGAACATGTTTTCTTATCTGCTAAATTTTTCTGGAATTAAAATTGCTTTGACTTCAGAAGTTAAAATTTAACTGTTGAATAAAGATCTCCACATTGAGTAAAAGAACTGCAGAAACTGAAATTTGCTGAAGAACTATATATTTATATGAATATGATCGAATCAGAAAAAGAATGCTGAAAATGATAACATATTTCATCAAGTGGATATAATTGATCATATTTATGGCCATGTACTATTATAACGAATAAGTATAGACTGTTGTGTTAAAATCAGATGTGTATAACAGAAAGGTAATCTTGAAGATAATCATTTTTAACTGTGTATTATTATTTTTTTTAATGCCAAATGGTGAAACTTAGCTTTACACCAGGTTAATGTATTCAAAAATGCAAAACTTGGCATTTTGTTTTTATTGTAGGCTATTTTCTAAAATATGTGAAAATGAACGATCTTAAATTTTATGAGGGATTATAGCTGTAGATAGCTGTCAAATGGAATAAAAAACCATGAGTGTCCTATTAGGCACTTCATTTATTTAATTCATTTATCAATTGGAAAAAAATTACTAAAATGACTACATTTATGTTCAGCCATTGATGAAACAAATCAAATTACTATAAATAAATAAGCGGAATGACTTAAATATTTCAAAAAATGTACTTTTAATTTGAGCATGTAATAATCTACTTCGAGGATTCCAAAAAATAACAAGAACCCCTAATAATGGAAAATTTTCAAGTTTAATTGGATTATTAATTAAATACAATTCTGTGCCAATAAATCATATAAACAGAATAAAAAATGGAATTGTGCTTAATTTAATTTATGATTTTTGCTTTAGGAAATGAAATATTTAAAAAATTAAAGATAGTATAAAAACATTAGTGTACTGTAGTATTTAAATATACGCCTGATATTTCCTATAAGAAACAAATTCCAGTCTTTATTAGGTATATGAATTTTAAAGAAAAAGATTTACTATAAATGAATAATATGCAGGGTTTTAACTATATTGAGGCATTTACAGAGATTTTAGAACTTAACTGATGTCACAGAATGACTAAAAAATACCAGAAGTGTCATTTATTTGATACTAGTCGCCTTTGGCGACCAGTCTGTTCGCCAATATTAATGCAGACTAAAGGGTTCAAACAAATTTTTATTTATATAATTTTGTGTCATAATAAGTTTTTCAGCAAAATATGTTTAAGCTTCAAATTTCGATAGTCATATACTATTATGTAAGCCTTAAAAGTCCTGATCTTTGAACTATCCATGCATGTAAAATTCAGTTTCAAATTAAAGTGGAAATGATGAAACTTCAATTAATATAAAACCTCTTTACTCAATCCAAACATTTCTTTAAATAAAACTAAGAACTGAAAGCAAACATTTCACAGATTAAATGAAATATTCAGTTTTTAACTTTATTTTTGGATGTATATAAATGTTCTCAATAATAACATTTTTTTTAGGTTTATAAATATATTTCAAAAAATTATGGCTTCAATTCCTTTGGTCTTAGAAGTTCATATTTGTAAAATAATTTTAATATTTCAACTTCTAAATAAACAAATAAACATTTCTTTCTGCGATCAAATTTTGCTGATTTATTTAGTTCTGAATATTGCAAGTTTAGAACAATCATCATTTTCATAATCTAGGCCAATTATTCTAGAGTAACCCTGATTGGCTTCTTTTAGATCTTGATAAAAGTGATCTAAAATCGCCAGTTTTTATCGAATAGTCATATTGAAATTTTCATAGATAGATCAGCTTTGATGATTGATTTAGTTGATTGGAGTGCCATTTTTTTATTTTAAGGATATTGTCTCTAGAATATTTTGTTAAATATGATTCACAGAGCAGATGATATATGTAAAAATTTAAAAGTTGTAATTCATCAGCATTTTTCCCCTCAACTACTAATTATGCATTTCACTTAGACCATTTGTTAAGAGATTTATGTCTCTCCCCAAAAAATTAAGAAATTAGATATTGGGCTGTAATTACAGAAGATGCCTTGTTGATATTAAGTCATATTAGCCTTAAATAAAACTGTTTAATTGGATTAGTAATATATGTATAGTAAAGTATCATACGAAACGTTTCCATGCATTTATTTTTCAAAAATATCATGTTTTATTTTATGCAGATGTGCCAAAAATGACATTTTTATATGTTTAATGTGGAATGATAGTTGATTTATTTTTTCTCATGTGAAAACATGATATTGTTTTGGTTAGAAAGTTTTGATGTCTCCGAAATATGCAGGTAAAAATATTTTTATCTGCTTTTACAAATTTTGCATTGTTAATTATTATGTATGCTTGTTTGAAAGAAGATGCATTTTCAAATAGCTGACCTACTTTTATCAGTATAGCTTTAATATTCATTGAAAGCAGATGCATTTTTATTTTGCATGATTCATTAAAATGCTATAATTCATTCACATAATTCATTACAATCACGAAGGCGAATTCTTTGATTTGCACAATATATCTTCTTCACACAAGTAAAAGTAACAATTCAAAACATGTCTTATTGTTTTAAAAATTAAAAAGAAAAACACGAATGCAAAAATATTTTACTTCTACTTAATATCAATTGCTTTTTTTCTTTTTCATTGTTTCTTTGAAATTTTTCTGAAAAAGAAAAAAGTTATTACTAAAATAGCTAGTTACTATTATAGCTAAAATAGCTAGTTAGTAGCCCAGATAGAGGAAATAATATCTATTTTTTAAACATAGAGTTGTTACTTTTATTGCACAAATAGAAGATAGATTTAAGAGTATTTGAAATTAATTCATTTTTTAAAATTATTTCGGTGATTGGAGAGACTGATTAACACTTTTTCAGCAAATTAAAAATTCATAAGACATATTGTCTTCTGAAGTCTATTGAAGAATTGTGTACAGAAGGCTTGAATGCACTTGCTATATTAAGCATAGAAAAGGAAATTGAAACAAAAAAATGTGATCTGATTCTTATTTTTTTTATAATTAGCATCAAAAATGAATTTGCAACAGTAATATATGTTTGTGTTTTTACTGTTTCTTCTATTTCACACAAAGTTTAAGGCTGCTAATAGTTTTTTTGCACCCAGACCTCTTTATAGAGAAGGCTGCCCTGTTTATGAATATTTTTTTCTTGTATAATGCATTATGACTGTGTATAATTTTCTGCTCAAAGAATGTAATATTAATACTGCAAGTTTTATTATTATTATTTAGGGGGAAAAATAAATGTATGATAAAAAAAATAATTAGAAACTGTAAATTTACAACAAAAATCTGCAATTTATAAATTATTAATATTGTGCTTATGATTTTATTGCTTTATTCATATTTTAATTTCAGTCATTTCATGCTAAGAATAGTAACAAATTAAGAATTTCTTCTATTGTTATATATATATATATATATATATATATATATATATATATATATATAT
>JAOUZG010009418.1:3530055-3555236 GCA_026289955.1 Argiope argentata
TATATATATATATATATATATATATATATATATATATATATATATATTTGTATCTCACCCATTAGAAATCAAAATAAGCTTTTCTTTCATTACAGTCCCCTGTTATGTTTGATCCGGATAAATATGAAGAATCTAGGCTTCAAGAATCAGCCGTGCTCAAATAAATACCTTGATGTTTGTCCTAGATTTAAAGAACTTCCTTAACTGTGATTGTTGTATCAAAATTTTATATATACATCCTTTGTATAATAATATTTGTTTATAGAAAAATACTGAGTGTATTTGGTTTAAAACTATGGTTAATTTTTGTTATTATTAATATGAAACATTAAAAAAATGCATATTTACAATTAAATTAGCTATACTGATAAATTTTATATTTTATATAAAAAAAATTCTTGTTCAAGTTGAGAAGTACCAAAGATGTATTACAGTAATATATGTAATTTTGATATCAAGAACTTTGGAAGAAAGAATTTCTTTAATCACTTGGTTTTGTAACAAAATTGTGCTTAATTATTCATAGAAAGATGTATGTGATAGTCAGTGATGTTTGAAAACATATATTTGAATTTTTTATAGAAATAATAATATTCTTTTTTTAAAAAAATTATTATTGTTTGTAACTATTACTTCAAAATAGTTTTTGCTGAAATATTTATCTGTTGTGTTCAAACTTTTTTCTGCTAAACTTACTGCCTAATTGACAAAACTGAGTATTAGTTTATTAGAGCTTTTATAACCTGTGCAATGTTTCCAATGTGATTTTCATAGCTTCATGTTTGTGGGAATAAACTATTTACAATTTTTTCAGTGTTTCTGTAATTTTGTGGATCTTAACTAAATCTGTCAGCTATAAACTTCTGATATTAGTAATAGCAAAGTGTTTAAAACATGGTTACAGACACAAACTTATTAACAACAACATAAAATAAAAACTGCTATGAAGCATATTGTATATAGTGTATAAATGAACTTTATAAAACTAAGTGCATATACTTTTAACTGGAGCAAAATCTAAACTTTTAAAAAAGAATCTTGAAGGTAAAATTTTTATAATGTATGATATATATTTATTTGTTGTTATAAATATTTTACAGAGCATATAATGGTAATTCTTCCAAATTGGAATCACAACCATCTAGCATAAAGATGCTGTTTTGTGTTTGTAATAGAAACACAAAATGCGATTATGTGTGCCCAAAGTCGTTTTTTAACAGAAATGTGATCTGAAAACCTAATACCTTGATATTGGCTGAAAAGTGAAAATAGTATTTTTAATCATTCATTAAAAATAGAAATTAAATAAACATTTCAAAAAATTCTTATTCTCCCATTTACTTCACATTTTACTAAGAATTTAAAATATAATTTTTAATAACCATATTTTAAACCTTTAAAAAATGTGTGTTTTTGCTGCAGTTAAAATATTGAAATGTTCATACTAAAAAAAAAAAAAATGCTTATAATTTAGTGACCATTCAAGACATTTTCTTATTTTACAGTTGGATTACTACTTGAAAATATTATTCTAAAATTTTTTAATTAATTGAAAACCATTCAATAACAATCCCATAATAAAAACTATGATAGATTTATAATTCTTTTTTCCGCTAAATTTTGAGAAGGCCATAAATGTGAAAACTGCTAAGATTTTTATCTTCAGAATCTGCTTCCAAAAAGTTTTATATTCCATAATATAATGAAGACAACTGAATGTGTTTTCTGAATTTTTAGAAAAAACTTTCGTCTTATTCACATGCTTATCATAAGTACTGTCATATGCACTTTTTAAGAGATTATGAGGGGAAGAACAACAAACTACATATGCCCAATTCCTTCAAATGATAATGAATATTTGAATTATGAATTTGCATGCTTCTGCAATTTGTTATTTCTAAATCATGATATAGGTTCCACTTTTTGCCTTTTTTTTCTCAGTGATCCTCTGACAAATTATCCTGGCATCAAAATCTGGATCAAATTATTACACTTGCATGTGATATAGAAGCTTCAGGCTATCTAAATGTTTTGCATAGTTGTTTTAATGTATTAATTTAATTTCTGATTTTTAATAATATCTGCAATTTAAATCCAGTATCAATAATATAATTTCCTTCTACTAATGCTAAAATAAAAAAATCTCTTATGACTGTTTCAATAAAGATGAAATCTAGAATCACTGTTGATTCTCCTTGCATAATGTATGCAGATTTCAATTTTATTATTAAAAAAGGATTTTACAACTGTAGCCCTTTGGGGAACACAATATATATTTTTTTTATGAAGCTTAAAAAAAAAAACATTTGTGATGCAGCATTCTGTGACAAAATATTTCACAATTCAATTGGGTGTAATAAAAATATGTTGCACTGCTCCATAAGTGACTTGAGTAGTTTCCAAAGCTTGTCCATGACTGCTATTACTGTTCAATGTTTGAAAAATTTGTGTTACTGTGATAGTATTTGAAAAAATCACAATGAACTCTCAAGTCTTACACTCTGCTATAGTATTTTGATAGATGTTTTCTTTTTAAAACATGAGTAAAAGCTGGCCAACCACATTCCAACAATAAAAATTTACTACCTTCAAACTTTTCTTCATTCTTGATATATGAAATTGACAATGAAACCAGATGCAAAAGTTTTTTAATAGATACTAAGTTCAGTGGAAAGTACCATTTGAAATACCTTCTTTTCGATAAAACACATTTATAAACTACCGACTGCAAATAACACTCCTGACTTTCACTTGAATGCATTCAGAACTTGCAAATGCTGTGCACAATAGGATATGTCAAGTGAAAGAACCAGGCAAGTTTTAAAAAGCATGAAAATCTACTCTAAATGGTGAACTGAAAGAAACATTCTGATACTTTGAGAAAATGAAGTAAATTTTGTTCCAAAATAAAAAATTGTGTATACATAGGCATATGCTAGGAAGTTGTGAAAAATAAAAATATCTTTGTTTTAATAATCATGCTTGTTAGATGCTTAAATAGTATTGTGCAACAATATGTACGCACTGAGCGGATACTTTGTTATGACTACCAGACAGTTTCATGAAAATGATCTGTTGCGTCATAATGTTACCACTAGAAAGATAAATACTTACAAAAAGGGAATGCAGATCAAGAGAACCATCAAATGCTTTTATTACTTGTGAATATATAAGCAAAAATGTAATTTAACTGAATTTGGGATGATTGGAAACGTTCTGAACGTCAGAACCAATGGTTGTAATTGTAAAATCTTCAAGAGCTGTAATAATTACACAAAATAGATTACCAATCAGAAAATCAAGTCGCAACATTAAATTTGTAGGCTATAAGCATCTTATTTATGAGATATACATTTCTTTAAAATGGAAATAGGTATGTCGGATCTGCATACAAAATATTTAAAATAAATTGCTTTATTTTTTTATCAAAAAATTATATAGTGAAGAAAATGTTACATTACAAGATATTGATTTAATTATTAAAAATTATACATACACAGCACGTGACTTTGACAAATTCTCATTTTCAAACTGGTTTACATCCTTCATAGAAAAAGAAATTGCAAGAAAAATTCTTCAAAAGATATTAAAATGTAAATATGACAATATAAAAAAATGACTAACTCAAATTAACTGATTATCTCATTTTAAATGTTTTTAACAAGTTTTTCTCATAAAAATTCTATCTATCTCAATAAAATTATTAGCTATATGTACACACTTGCAGTTAAAATATCACATTTGCAAGTAAATACTTGGTGCAGCATTTGAAAAAATCCACACAGACTATAATTTTATATACATTTTAATATCTTCTGCTTCAGCCTATGTGACTTGCCACTAGAAGAAAAAACAAATCAAGAATTCAAACGAAATATCATTCAAAAGTTCATAATAACTATTTACAAGTATTTTTAAAATGTAACATATGAACTGTTAGAAATAAAGTGTTCGAAAAAGATTAATTTTTGCATCAGTATTCATTCTTCCATTGTGAGAAAATGTCAACTTTTTTAATATAAAAATATCCAAATTTGTAGTAAATGCTCTATCTACAAAATAATAAGTAACATTAAAAGGTACTTTTCCTATTAGTCGAGCACAAGTGAAAAATTACCAAATAATGTAGAATCCTGCCAAATTTTTTACAGCAATTTTAAAGTGAAAAATCGAGAAATAATGTATCATTTTGCCACATTTCTTTCCCAATTTTTTGCTTGTGCCCGGCTAACAGAAAAGTATACACTAAAACTACTCTTCATAAATTATAGTGTTATATCCAGCTTTATTAAAAAGTGTTCCTAAAAATGTCAAATATGCCTATGTGTTGAACGTGAGCCACAACAAATGTTTTTGGAGTCTAACAAACATAACAGCATACAACAAAATATTTGATAAAATTTAGCAGATTAATTTTTAAATTCCTAATTACAGATAGTCATTATTAAAGAATTGTGTCACTATTCAAAATGCATGCATATATATGTGTGTGTGTGTGTGTGTGTATAAAAAAATAATACATTGTGGAGTTAGTTTTTCCTTTTACAAACTTAGATCATTTATATTTGCCATTTGAGTTTGATGTTTTTTATTTGGCAGTCAAATTAGCCAGATTTGCACATATCTATTATAAAGCTAAATGCATTTCAGTTTTTAAAAAATGATAATATAATATTTTAGTTTAATAAGTAGTTTTATTAAGAATAAGATGAGTTTCACAAACTAAATATTACTTTTGCTTTCTTTTTCGCCAACCCCATTTTAACATCTGAATAACAGCATTTTTTTTTGCCCCCTTTAGCACAAAATGTTTTAAATGGTATATTATAAATAATCATCAGTTTATCACAATAAAGGATTGAACAGAACTAAATCTTACTCTTATGTTTTAGAAGTACTAATACATTAAAATAAGGTTTCAAACAAACAATCAATATTTTATGTATTGTATAATAAAAATTGTTATTAGCATAAAAAATATGTAAATTTTTAAAGTTATATTTAGATATTATGTTTGAATTATAATTAAATATAGAAAGCATATAAAGCTGAAAAACAGTGTCACTTATTTTAACATAAATTTAATTGCTATCAGAAGCAAAATTCTTCTCAATGAAAATTTCATATAGGAGATCATTAATTTATAAGATTTCAAGTTAATTCTTTTAATTATTTGTAATATATATATGTTGCTAATTTCTGAAAAAAATATTACCCTTAATGGGCCATCTGCATTTGAATGTTCACGAGCCTCGTCGGCTATCATGGACCTTTCCTTTGCTCGTTCAACTCGCTGCACACTTGCATCAGTTTTAAGACCTCTTCGTTCTTGTTCACGCAAACGTCGCTCAGCAGCTTCAGTCATTTTTTGTCGTCTTTCATCCTGTGTATTTGAAAAAAAGAAAAAGTTAATTTTTTCACTGCTCTTTAGGATATGTAATAGCAAAAATACCTATATAACACAAAACTGAATTTCGGTTAACTCCTATCAATACTATAAACTATGACATTATTTAATATGCTTAAATTTTGATAAAGAAAACATAGAAATAATTGTAAAGCATTATATATTGTTACATTAAACTTTAAAGATAACATTTAATATGAAGTTACTAAATTTTAATTACTTTCCCACTGCAGACATCAAAGGTAAAAATTAGCAAGTAGTCAAGAAATATAAATTTCTGTACTTAGGAATGCAACTGATAAGAATATTGATACTTTACTTATTAGACACTTTTTATAAAAGTTATCAAAATAATAATTTTAAAATAGCTGATAAAAGTATATTTTATTTACATTAATATATCTTATTTATTTTATTAATACACAAAGATATACCTTAGATTGTTTAAACAGTTCTCAGAAATTATAATAATTGAATTTGAAATTATGAAGTTTTCTTTATGATAAAATTGCTCTACGAAATCTAATGCATAAATGATACCTAGCCTAAAAATAAAAGTACATTTATATCATTTTCTTTTCTTTTTCAATTTATTTTCTGAGCTCACAAAATAAGATTCCCAAAACTAAAGAGTTATCTATATATTTTTAATGTAATGTAATAAATTTCTATTCATAAGAGATGGTTCATATATTTCCTAAATATACATTCACATAAATACAAAATCCCTACTGCATACTGTTTTCTAATAAAGCACTGAGAAACTGTAGTTAAACATATAGTTTAGATAGGTATAATTCAACGCAAAACAATACCTACTTCTGATGGCGATATATATTCAGGATCTGAAGATTTACAACAAGAAAGACAGAAACCCATTCTGTAGCATTCAATTTAAAGAAAAATGTTGAAATTCGTTTGTTTACTAACAGGACAGCGTCCTTTCAGGAAAGTTTAAGTTGTAGTTAGGAAGACTGGAAGTTATTTATAAACATGTGATCTGTCAAACATGTAGAGCACTAATAAAAAATAAATCTTTGAAAATTAAATAAATTCTATTTGATTTTTTTATTTTTAAGAAAAAAATTTATAATTTTCCCCCTTTTTACTTGATTATTTCTAATTTTAATTGCTACAAATTATTTTAAAATTTTCTTCGAAAACAGAAAACGAAACAACAGAACAACTTAAGGATTGATTAAAAAAAAGAAAGAAAGAAAGAAAGAAAATTTGATAGCTGATGTTAGCAAACATACCTTTTCGGGACAATCATCTTTATGTGATTAACTTTGAAAATTTGAACAGAAAGAAGAACAGAAAATTGACTCCAGAGGCTGCTGCTTAGTTTACCCCATTAAAAATCCATAACTGAAAGAATAAATTTAATAATACATGCTGAAATATTATAAAAACATGAATAAAAAGATAAGTATGAAGCTTAATATTTTAATAAAAAATCTAATTTTCTTTTTAATAAATACTTCTGTCAAAAAAGTCTGTTGAAGGTGACGAAACTTTTTTTTTCCCCTGTTGGTATATAAAAAAATAATGGACCAGTTTCATAATAAGCAGTTTCAGCCATCTTCTTATTTAAAAATGAAGGAATATATTTTTCGAAACAAATTCGTAACAAAAATATATTGTAATTTTCGATTTCTTTGAAACATAACGAAATGCCTGAATTCAAACTCCCCCCCCCCCCAATTTAAGCTTTTTTTTTTTTTGAGGAGGTTGATATTTTACAATGATTTCATTTAACAATTCTGAAGTATTCTAGAGCCTCTATTGATATATATTATTAACAACAGTGTCCTTTATGATCGTCCTACAGGAAACTAAAGCTTGCATGATGTGTATGGGAAAAAACACGATTTCCCGATGGGAAAGCGCGCTCTATGGCACGGAGGAGGGTTGTACTGATAATCTTTTAGTTTTTTGCCAAAGTTTTTTTCTAATTGAATGAACCGTCGTTTGAATATTGAAAAGAATGTTCAAAGTTCAGAGAGATAATAGTGGATACCGTAAGGGGATTCTTCTTCCCGTCGTCGGTAGGTGATTGCTTTCCAACTCTCATGAAATTGAGAAATTCTTCAATGAAAATCTCTATCGCTCGTTAAGGGTGATGTGCCGAGCAAAGTATTATCGAATATGGTAATTTAATATCCAACTTAAATTAACCTTAGCAGTCGGAAAGATAATTCGATGCATAATTATTTGCTTATACATGAGTTTATTATACCAACTGTTTTGAGTTGGATTTCTCTGAAAAATGAATCTACATCATTTTAACATTCTGAAGGTAACTAAATAAATCATCCAAATTATATACCATTTTGAATGAGGGCTGAGAGAATGAATTCGACTGCAAAGGGTCAGTATGTAGTAAACAAGCGAAATCTCTAATCGTGACGATTTCAGAGGACAGAATTATTACTTTAGTCAAAATAATAGACAAGATAACAAAGTGCATTAGATGTCGCATTTTGCTAAGTATTTTTGATCCTTCAATTAAATCATGCAAAGAGGCCGGTGGTTTTAAATCAGCAGATTATGAGATATCTGATTCAATTGCTGACCATTCAGATTGAAGTGGTACTGCATATGGCAGCATAACTAACAAGGCTGCAATTAGATGCTGAGTTTTTTTCGAATGTTTTCTTTTTCTTTCGATTAAAATATCGTCATATTATATATATATATATATATATACCTTCAATCTACTATTTACTGGGCCTAACATCTAATGGTGGGGTGAGGTAGGTGGAAGAACTGGTTCCCCGCGACTGAGGAACCCCCTACCATGATTCATTTATGAATAAGGAAATTCCTTTCAGACATGTTAAGATACAGCTGTGGGCCCGGCGCCTAGAAGGGCTGAAGCTGGGTTCAAATGGACTTGTAAATCATCAGCTAACTACTTTTTTTTTATATCTAATGTAATATTTTGTATGCGTGAATCAGTGTATGTTTGATTATATTAAGTTGTTCAACAAAAAGTAAAACAAAAGTAGATAAATCCACTCCATACAATGCATGCGGAATTAATTCTTCATCAGCCACGACCGAAATGAAAAGAATTAAGATGTTTAATGTAGCAGTGGACGGATTCGGAAATATATGAAGTTTACATTATATATTATAGTCTATTGGAAATGTGCAAATTATTATTAATATAAGGTAAGTAGATTTATAGTCACTTACTACTCCTACTAAGGAATATCATATTGTATAACATATAGTAATGTGATAATTTATTTTATAAATCGCTTAATATTGTTAGATATAACATATCAATGTTATGTATATACGTCATGTTAGATGCCCATGCCAAAGCAAAATCCCTCTGGGTGTCAAAAAAGAGAAAAGTAGAAAAGCTAAACTTAAAAAAGTCATTAGTAGATTTTTTGTTTGTTTGTTTTGTTATGAAGTAATTTTGGCAATGAAATTGCTTCGACTTCTGAAGTTACAATTCAATCGGGAAAGAAAGTTCCGGGCAAAGACCACAGTCTTGCATTGAAAATGTTGAAACAGTGCAGTTTGTTGAAGAACCGTGTGTTTATACAAACATCACCGAATCAAAAAATAATGTCGAAAATAGCAGTAACAAATATGATCAAAAGAGTATAAATGAACCTGGTTTATGATTAAATATTATGTTGGATAAATTTAGAGTATTTTGTGTTAAAATCCGATCTGTACAAAAAAAGTTTTCGCTTAAAATGCTAAAGGTAGATCATTTTCTACTATGTACACTTTTTAAACAATGCCAAATTGTGAAATTCAACTTCACAACAGTTTATTTTACTCAAAAACGCAAGATTCCATATTTTGTTTTCGTTGTATCATATTTTCAAAAGAAGAAATGACCAACCTACACTATTTATATGTGACTATAATAACAGTAGAAAGCTCCAACAGTAATCCTTGGTAATGAACGTTCTAGTTGTCATTTTAATTCCTTTATTGCTTGGAAAGAATTACTAAAACGACTAAATTTATGTTCGACTATTGATAAAACAAATCCAAATTAATACTTAAGCATGGAAACGCTACGATTTTAACTACTATTTTAAATAATTGCAGATGTGATTCTATTTTTATCGCCTTATAATCTTCCATTTCTTATAATCCACGAAATAATATGAACGTCTAATAATAGAAATTTTAGTGTAATCACATTATTAAGTAAATAGGATTCTGCGCATATGGATCTTACAAACAGAATACAAAATTTTGAAAACAGAATTGTCAATTATTTAGCTCATACATTACCAGAACAAATTATTCCTAGTTTAGGAACAGAAGTTCTAAACAAAATTAAAAACACTGCAAATGCTGCTACGTATTACAGAATCTAAATGAATTCTATTTATGATATTCCCCATAAAAAATAAACTTTAGTCTTTATTAGGTATGTAAATCTTGAAAATAAAAGATCAAGTTTAAACTAGTCATGAATAGGGTTTATTGAAGTAACTGGGTGACTGAAGAAAGACTAGTAAAAGCTCTTTTGGAAATAATATGTGAACTTAATTTAGATATTGTAGATTGTAGTGGACAGGTATACGACAAAGGTAGCAACATGAAAGGAAAATAAAGTGTAAAATATAGAAAAATTGCTCTAAATCCTCATGCAATTAATAAGTGTGCATGACCTAATATATTCTTTTAATTTATTAATTTGTGATGTCACTTTCAGTAATATACATTGCATTTTTTGGTTACTGCTGCGTTTATGTTGATTATTTTCTGCATCTGCAAAAAGACGGGAAAATCTACAAAAGTATTTAAATTTTACTCTCAAACCATTAAGAGACAGCCAAAATATATACGGCTAAGGCAGTTTACACACAGTTTGAACAAATTTTTAATACCCTAGAAGAATTATTGATGCAAATAACAATATTACAGCGGTATTCGAAGCCAAAAGTGTATTGGATTTCATAATGAAATGAATATATTTTATGTTAAATGGAATGATCGAAAATTATCAATAAACTATCTCAAATAAAAATAATTTGTTTTCGACTGGGCTTTTAATTTATTCAATCAAATTAAAACTGAAATTCAAAATTAAGAGCAAAATTAGTATTTAGACAAAACCAAAGCGAAAGCACGTAATTTGAGTCTTTCAGAACAATTTCTTGAAAAACGAATTCAAAAAATTATATTTCGAAACAGCAGAAGATAAAATTGTAATAAATCCAGTAAGGGAATTTAGATGCTTCTAAAGCTCTGTTACTGATACTATTGTTGATCAGATAGAATTAAAAGTATTTCAAATTAATCACTGTTACAAATTAAAAAAAAAATACAAATTAGAAAAATGATCCAGACTTCGTTTTATAAAAACAATGTAGATGAAACCTAATTCTAATTGTTTTGCTACGGGTTACGTTACTTATTAAAGTAAAAATTACTTATTTGATTGATTGAAAAATTACTTATTACTTACTAAACGTTACTTATTTGATTTAATTTAAAATTGATGCAAATAATGCTCAACATATATTGCAACAAGTATTAATAATTATAATGGTTTATTTCTAAATGTATTAAAACTTTATATTGCCCATTATAAATGCTGAGCGCTCTTTCAGCAAATTAAAGTTAATAAAGAATTGTCTTCGGTCAAGCATATGCTCATAACGTTTAAGCACACTTGCTATACAAAGAATCGAAAAAAAAAAATGGGACAAAAGTGTCATTTTGCTGACGTAATTAAAAGCAAAAACAAAATTATTCATTAAATAAACATGTGCTAGTAATAAATCTTCGTTGGTTTTTTTTAACTATGTAAAAAAGTTGGACCCCTAAATGGGTTTTTGAACCAAGACCCAGATCGACTCCGACTATTTCGATCATTTGTTACCTGAATTAGTAGGACAAATGAAGTATCTATATTTCATACGAATAGAGCAATAAATTTGAATTCGCTTCAGAATTCATTGAAAATTTCGAAAAAAAATCGATATTTTGCTCTTCCAATTTTTATTTCCTAAATAATAAATTTCCAAGCTTTTTCGCGAATTTTTTCCCTTTTATTTCCTTAAAATAATTCTGTGATTAAAATCATGTTAATAGTTAAAGTAAATTTAATAAAAGTATAGGTAACTATTGCCGATGCTCTTTTACAATATCAGTGATGAACATAGTTGCTTTGTTATAGCCCAATGATGCGAATTCCTTGTAAATCAATGGAGTAAGTAAATTGTATATCAAAAAATTATGTTTATTTAATTGTAAAATATTTATTTTTTAATTGATTTATTAAGCTATAGTTATTTTTCTAATCAAATATTACCAGTTGCAATTTGGCGAGAAAATAAGTATATGTGATGTGGATGACATATACTTATTTTAGTAAAGCTAAATAGTATTATATTACGTTAGCCCCTTATCCGATTTGCCCGTACGCCGTACGTGCATCGATTCGATGGCTGTAAACAAAAAATAAATCAACCATAACAATTTTAATTAAATAGTAAAATGACTTCGAATACGTAGATAAGCTAAGTATTCAATGGATTTCCATTTGAATCAAAATAAGAAAATATTCCCAAAATAGAAGGTGTCATCTTATTAGATAGTAAGGAAAATAAACCAGTTAAGGGGTTAAATAGTATATTACTCAACGTTTAGTTACATTAAAGTTTTAGTTACGTATAAACATTAAACGTTTATTACACTAAAAGAACTTACTCAAGGATACATTCTGATTTCTCAGATTCTACATCAAATATCAT
The DNA here is from genome assembly GCA_026289955.1 of Argiope argentata. Classification (NCBI taxonomy): domain Eukaryota; kingdom Metazoa; phylum Arthropoda; class Arachnida; order Araneae; family Araneidae; genus Argiope; species Argiope argentata. The sequence goes on from JAOUZG010009418.1 coordinate 3,542,209, forward strand.
CACTATGTAATCAAAGAACTTACATTTTTCCTTCTGCCATTTACTCTTCATAAAAAAAAATCCAATATATTTTAAGTGTTTTTAAATTTTTAATAGGCTGAAATAAAGATGTCTTCATAAAATGATGATAAAAAAAGTGTATTTTCTTAATGTATTATAAATTCATACTTAATGCATTAAAAGAAGTACAAAAGAGGGAAAAAATCCTTCTTTTGGGAATATTAGCTTATACTTGGCCCGAAAGTTTTTAAAAAAACCTTAATGACAAGAATATGTGCCTAAAAATGAGATAGGGAAGTTTAAATGCAAGATCGGCTTATTTTTGAATAAAATGCATCCAGTTTTGAGTCCAGATGTTCATATATAAATATGTACGTAAGGAATTTCATTTTCATATTTTACACAGCGATACATAAAATTAAATTTTAAAAAATACTCTTACCTAACATCTCATAAAACAATATATCTTCACCACATTCTTCGTTCTAAAGTCCGAACAATAATAAGATTTTTTTTCTCCACATAATTCGAATGAATATTAAAAATCAATCTTGAAAAGCATCTAAATTCCTGCTTATTGGTTAAAATCTTTATTTAAAAATTATTTTGGAAGATAAACAAGTCGAAAAATAATTTTTTGAAGAAGATTTTGATTATTTATTCATAATTACTCTGGATTTCCCATTTCCAAAATATTCCTCATATAAAACTATTAGAATTCAATATCCGCGTTCATTTATTTGGCTTCCGTTTCGTTTATTTAAAGTAAAGTTCCAACCAGACTCAATCAATATAAGTTGAATGCTTTCTTTGTAAAGAATAATTTGATAATAATTACACTAAAAGACATATGAGTGTGAAGTTTTTTGAAATGGAATATCAAAAAACTTAATATTTCCGATACATTTGCATCAAATATCATGCAGCAGAATTTCACGAAAGATAGATTATGTCACAAACAAAAGATTGAAATTTAATGTAGAAAAAAGTTTCTCCAGCTCTCTCTAGATAGCATTGTGCGAAAGTATCTCTGATATGTCATTACCATAGTAATCCTGCGCTTGTGCAGCAGGACACGATATAAGATTGCGATGGCTCAATCTCAGTCATTTTTGTTGCCAAATCAAGAAAGATGACGTCGATCATGCAGGAACATGCTCAGTGGCGGATTTCCGAACAGGCGCATGAGGCGCGCGCCTCGGGCCTCGAGCTCATAAATTAAGGGGCCTCAAAGTTTAGCTCTAAAATAATAATATGTATAATGAAATATGCTTTTATTATTTCCTGTAATCATTTCTACACCGGATATATAAATATTTCAATCGGGATGATTGTGTAGAAATGATTACAGGAAACAATCCAATTCTAGATTATCATATTATTTACATGAAAGGATTAAAATAATAACTAAAAAAACATGAAAATGGATCAAGTATCTTCTGTCTCGTTCACTTCCTCTTCGACCCTCTCTTGGTTCCCCCCCTTAGGTACCACATGACCTTTCCCCTCCTCGGAGGTTTGCTATCGTCGTCGTTAAAAGCAAAGGAACGGGTATTAAGTCCAGCTAATATTTTTTATGCGACTAATTTTTTTAAAAAATGTATTAGCCATGCCATCGATAAGAAAGTTTGAATCGGGTGCTTCAAAACGCAAAAAGTAAAAGAATATGTTGAACGATATCAAAATTTACTCAATAAATTCATTATAACGTTTGAAAAACGAGCTAAAATGGAAAACGAGCCAGAAAGAGCAGTTGAGCAACCAGATGCTGCATGTGTACCTAAAAGAACCTATGAGCAAATTGAAATTGAATATGCACATGAAAAAAAAACGATGGGTAATCAGAAGTGGAATATAAATTGAAACAAATTAATAAGCGAGTTGAAATACAATGTGAATTTGAAAAGGTTGATGAGTGTACTGAAATGAAAATGTGCACAAGAAAAAATTCCTGAGCAAGCTGAAGTTGAAAATGAATTCGAAGAAATTGGTGGGCGAAATGAAATAAAATGCAAGCCTAAAAAGACAGACGAACAAACTAAAACAGAATATGCACAAGAAAAAAAAACCGATGAGCTAGCCGAAGCAGAATGTGAATTCGAAGAAATTAATGAGCGATCTAAGAATGGAACACAAGAATCAACAATTTGTAATTTTATATAGCAAAATAAAATAGCTGATTTTGACTATGGTAAACATAAAGACAAATATTTGTTTCCCAGTGACATTGCATTGTGGCCACCAAACTTATCAGATAAAATGATTGAACATTATTTGATAAATAAGCCTTTAATATTGGGAATATTACAAGTCTTAAAGTAACAAAAGGAGACAAATCGAATCTATTATAGGAATGTTTCTGAAACGAATTTTTATTGTATTAAAGCAAATGGCACAAAAGAATTTCGCCAATGGTTAGTATATTTAGCTACAAGTGCATTTATTGTTATGTTTGTAAAATGTTTTCTAATGCGTACACGAAATTTTCAACAGGATATAGTGATTGGAAAAATTTAACAAGAGACTTAAGTGGTCACGAAACTTCACAGAACCATATCAAATCTATGGTGACTCTACAAAAACGCTTGTCTATTTCTGGACGTATAAATACTCATTTAGAACAGCAGGTTGACACGGAACTAAAGTATTGGCGAGCTGTTTTACAGCGAGTCATTGCAACAGTAAAATTGTTGGCGAGTTTAGGAATAGCATTTCGTGGCCACAGAGAAGATACAACTTCCAATCGAAAAGGAAATTTCTTGAGTTGCATTGATTATTTGGCAGAATTTGACAGTTTTCTAAAATTGCATTTGGAAAAATTTTGCAATCCAGGGAGTGGAAATGTCAATTATTTATCTCACACGATATGTGACGAATTCATAAGTTTAATGAGCGATGTAGTTAAGAAACATCTAATAGCTGAACTTCAAGAAGCAATTTATTATTCAATAATTGTAGACTCTACTCCGAATATATCTCACGTGACCAACTTACTTGTATTTTGAGATTTGTTAGTAAAAATGGGGACATAAAAGAAAGATTTTTCGGCTTTATTAATATTCAAAACTATAACTCTGAATATTTAAAAAAATAATTCTTGAGTTTTTAAAAGATTTGTCTATAGATATTAAAAATTGTAGGGGCCAAAAGTACGATAAGACGGCAAATATGGCAGGGAAATACAGTGGACTGCAAGCAAGACTAAAACAGCACATAAATACAGCCGTTTTCGTACCATGCGTAAGCCTTACATTACATTTAATAGGAAATCGTGCAGCAGAATCATGTTGTGGTGCATTAAAATATTTTGATTTTATTCAGAATTTATATGTATATTTCTCGGCATCTACTCGACGATGGAATGTGCTTAATAACAGTTTAGAAAATCAATCTCCAAATTTAAAAAGAATAAGTGATACTAGGTGGTCATCAAGAGCAGACGCAGTTTCTGCATTAAAAAGTAATTATCAAAATATTAAAGAAGTTCTAACCAAAATTAGCACATCGGATACTGAAAAACCTGTAAGCAAATTGGAGGCAAAAAAATTAGCAGAATGTTTCGAATATTATGAAACAGCTTTATTAACTGTTTTATGGGATAAATTATTGCAAAGAATAAATAGTACAAGCAAATCATTGCAAGATACACAGCATAATTTACTGCTTACAACAAATCTATTACAATCGTTATCCGATTTTATAAAGATTGTCCGGACCAACTTCGAAGATATAGAGATCGGCGCCAATGCATTGATCAAAAACCGGAACTATCGGGAAACACGGATAAGAAAAAGAAAACATTAAACGAAACAAATTTTAGTCCAAAAGGAAATTTTGTTATTAATGCACACAAGGTTATTTTTGATGTATTAATTGCAGATCTATCGCGAAGGAATTCGATTTACAGTGAGGTTTTATTGGATTTTGGAATTTTTTTTTTTTTTTTTTTTGATTTTAATATGTCCGATGTCAAATTTAATGACTGCGTGGATAACATATGCGCAAAATATGAAAATGATATTGTGACTAGAAATTTTAAGGATGAACTTGTACATTTTATTGCCCTCATAAAAGAAGAAAAAATTACAAATCCTATTGATATGTACAAATTAATAATCGGAGGACTGCAGTCTGCATTTCCTAATGTAGAGACAATTCTAAAAATATTTTTAACTATTCCCATTTGTAAGGCAAGTGGTGAACGCTCATTTTCGGTGCTTAAAAGAGTAAAAAATTATTTAAGGAATTCTTTATCACAGTTAAATTTAAGTTACTTATCCATGATGTTCATCGAAAATGATTTAGTTAATTTGTTAGAGTATGAAACTCTAATTGATAAATTTGCTAAAGCTAAAGCCACAAAGATTCCTATTTAATTTGTTTTTAATATACGAAAAGAAGAAACTGCCATTGTTATTATTATAGTTCAATATATTTCTAATGTTTAATAAATAATAGTATCAATATTAGTTGATGTGTGGTGATTGTAATATAAGCCGGATAACATCCCTCGGAGCGTAGTGCACCTTTGGCCCAACGGATATGTTACTCGGCTACTAACTATGAGATTGGGAGTTCGGGCCTAGCGCTATTCGCTAAATCACTCAAAGACGTATTTTTCTTTTCTTTATTATTTATTTTATTTTTAAGAAACTTAATTTGAAACAAAATTAATTAAATGCAAATTAATCGACCCATTTTCTCAGTTTTTCAATAAAAAGCATTGTTTGTTTATTAGAACGGTTTAATTAGTTGGAAATAGTAAGAAAATGACTGTTCAGAAAGTGGGAAAAACTTAAATTTATTAAAATTCGAAACTTTAATAACGTTTTAAAACATAACCGAGCTTTTAATAGAAATAGAGAAGATTAGCTCCATTCTATAGTAAATGATTTGGTGTATAATAAAGTTTCAGACATGTATCTTTGACAAATATTTCGTAACTATGGTACAAAATAGCGCGTTTTTTAAAAACACACCCTGAACTTTATCATTATTTTAAATACCGTCCAGTAGTATGGAAAAATTGATTTTAATTTTCAATTTTATGTACCTAATTCTCACCCTCCTTTTTTTAACACACAAAAAAAAAATCAGGTTCAGAGCTTAACAGAGTGAAAAATATATATAAAGAGTGCATACTATAAATATTACTGGAGGAGAAGGGGGCCTCAAATTGAATTGCGCCTCGGGCATCTGAAACGCCAAATCCGCCACTGGGCATGCTTTACAAGTGAAATTGTTTTTATCAAAACAAAGACTCTGTTATAGAAGCTTTGGGGTAATTTCGGTTTTTGGAGAAGTTATACGAAGGGGGTCAATAGATATCAGATTGATTAGTTTAGTTATATAGACGTTCTGTTTTTAAAGCAAAAACAAGGCTATTTTGGGAAGAACTTCCTTTGGCCCTGACAGATTTGATGTGCCTCAGATCCGCTTAAATGACAGTTCTTCATTGGAATCGGGTCTCGAACCTGATACTCTACGGTTCAGAACAGGAACATAGGCCTCCGCGTCCTTTATGCAAGCACTGAAAAAAATGGGTAAGCACTTTTAAGCCACTAAATCACCGACCGTTCAGCCAGAACGCGGACGAAGGTGTTTTGCAGCACAGAGAGTGGATGATGCAGCGATGCAAGTTCAGGAAGACAGGATATTCTGTTCATGGACAGCCTTCTTGTTCGGCGTATTGCAGGAAATGCTGCTCTACGTCGTTCTACGGCTCATAAGACAGGATATTCCGTTCATGGACAGCCTTCTTGTTCGGCGTATTGCAGGAAATGCTGCTCTACGTCGTTCTACGGCTCATAAATTTCTTCAAAAGGTGCTACGTTACTATTCTTATAAAGCGTCGCTTGAATAGCAGCTTTTACTAACTAATCTTAATAGCCGACAAAGCTTTGTACAGCAGTTTCTTGCCCACTTTGAGTTCAAAAATGAATGGACATGGAGCATTTTGTGAAGGCCAACTTCCTACTGAATGGAACAGCTAGCAAGCGTAATTGCCGTACTTGAGCCACAGCAAATCCACATGAATATCTGCACATACTGATATTTTCTTTGCACATAACTGTTTGGTGTGGCTGTAGTGCTTCATTAATTATAGATTCTCCTTTTTTTTCCAAAAAGGAATATTTATTCTCCTCAAATTTGCCATTCAAATATTAAAATAAGATGACATACTATTAAAGTAATTTAAAAAAACTAAATTAAAAACATTATTCCATCCCCTCGACAAAAAACAAATAAACCTACACTTAAAGAAGACATACAATAAACAATAATGCATTATTTCAAGATTTTATTTACAAATAAAAAATATCAATATATATATATATATTAATATTTGCTCTACTTCCATAAAATGTTATAACAATTTGTATTTTTTTTCAGTTTGAAATAACAACTTTAGGTCTCAAATTTTTGAAAGACATTCAAAATACAATGATTTGTTTAGTTTTTGATTATTTCTGTTAAAAGATTATACACCTACACATCAAAATAATAAACATCTACACATCAAAATAATAAGTGCATTTTAGATTACAAAAAACATTTAATTTAAAACACATTTTTAATAAAAAGTTTTTGATTCAAAACCTTTATATTCATTAGCAATTATACACACATAAATTATTGTTCAGTATGTGAAGGAATATTTTTTTATTTATCTAAAAAAATTAAGAGATGATACTACCTTTCAATTTATATTAATAGATCAGCAATAAGAAGAGTATAGTAATTGATGAATACACAGCACAATTAAATCTTTATTTTTTAATTCAAAATAATTTATTTTTTAAGAAACCTAATCGAATATAAATAGAAGTAAAAAAATTATAATTATACCATGAGATCTAGAACTAGCAAGACACACATTAAAAAGATAATAAATACTATTTAAGTTTTCCTAAATGCAAAATACAATTTTAAGCAATAATGATTCTTAACTAAATATATATGATGCCTAAACGGGCACAAAAGCAATATAGCAACCTTTGAAGTATATTTTCCCAATCCCATATTTATAAATATATATATATAAATGAATAAACACACAAAAGATAAAACACAATTTTTAAACTTTTTTAACAATCATGAAATTTTTTATAAGTATAAATAATTCTAGACAAGTGTTTGATCAGCAAAATCCTTTTTGATTTATCCAATAATTTGGTACGTTTGTAGTTGTTTGAAACAGAAAAATTTGTACAGCATTATTCTCATTTCAGTTTCACTTTTTATCGAATTTAGTTGGTTTTATATTTAACATATATACTAGTTAAATAAAATGCCTTATATCTGCATACTAGTAATTGCTACTAAATTGTATTGCAATTAACATTTGAATAAAATAACAAATTCATGTATTTTAATGTAAAATGGTGATTTTAATAATTTAAGTATATTTTTTAAAGGTTTTATTGTAAGTTGTTGTTCAATTCAAATCCCAAAATTACTACTAGAAAACATAATATATTGTCAGTAGAGATTTTCTAAAAGTGACTGAGTAAACACAGACACACACATGGACAATAACACATACAAGGAAAAATAACTTGTTGATGAGTTATTTTAAAATATAACTCTTTGTATATATATATATATATAAAAAAATATTTATTTATATAATGATATGTTTATATATATATATATATAAGGGTTTCATTATACTGATAAATATTTTTCTATAACAGATATTCCACTTAATAATAACAGGAATACACTAATAATTTTTTTTTCTTTTTTGACTTGGCCACTTTTAGTTGTATACCAACAATATTAAACACAGAAAAAAATGGAACCATAATTGTAGAATTACAGTTAAAGCTTTACAAAAAATATTCAGTTTTCAAATAAATAGTTTCAAAGAATTTAATTTATTGATTACAAAAAAGGTATAATTCATCATAACATTTTATGGTAGTTTTAATGTATTGCCTCTGTAAAAAATCTTGCTTAAGTACATATATACAAATAATGAATAAATGCTTGCATAGCTTAACTAACAATTAAATAAAATTTTGTTTATAGACTAATAAATTTTCTGATAAAGCTTAGTTAAATGCACAACTAAATATTAAAGACAACTTTTCCGCTTCCAAACAAATAGGAACAAAATATGTCACTAACTGCTTTCACATGTTAGTATGAAGTTCAATACTTAGACAGATTCGTTAATAGCATCTCTTCTATAAAAATAGATGTTTCTTTTATTATAATTCTTCAAAATATATTGAAAGCTAACTAAATACACAGGTTAAAAGCCATATGTGAATGAAAAAGATATAAAATATATATACAAGTTGAGGATAATTTCTACTTTTCACTGTTCGGCACAGGTAATTTCTGAAATAAAAAGAATAACATTTCAAATTTTTATATAACTTAGATGTGCATTTGGAAAATATTCTTCACATCAAAGGAAATGTCGGGGGAAAAATCATGATGTATTTTTTAAGGATTTCTTACTTTCAATGATTGATATTTTCAAATTCAGCATTAAAACTATTAAAAATGCAGAAAACTTGAAAAACAAAACACATTAGAAAGCATGGTTAAAAATATCAACTGTATGAACTAAGAGACATGGTGTGGCAATATTTAAGACTAATTCCATTTCTGGTCATTCGAAGTTCCAAAAATAAGTAATGTAGCCTGGAGTATAATTATCGCGGGAATTAATTCTATACACACAAAATATTCCATAAACAATTTTGCTGTAGTGGGTGTACGATGATATATTCAATGTACCTCTAAAACAAATAATGATGTTTTTAAGATAAAGACACAAATACACATATAACAAAAGACAACAAGGGTGTATACATGCAATACACAGACGCATTCAATATAACAACAGTCCACAATTAGTAGTTAATATTAAACAATCACAACAGCAGAAAGAGACCATACAGAACTCAACAGCAAGAGAGAATTTGCATAGCTATTCTATAAAGATTCTTCAAACACCAGCTATTCTTCACTATCTCTCCACTTTAGATGTACCCAATGACTGGTCCTCCAACAAACAACTCAACACTGCTTTAATACTTGTCTCTGAAACTCAGTGTATAGCTTAATTCTAAATCCAATAATCGTTTAAGCTTCACTCAAGTGCTTGTGCTTTGTTAGGCTGATCTATCTGATTTGCTGCTGACTATGCACACACTCACTATGCGATTGACTCTGGCTTGAATCACCAGCCTTTTACAGCTTCAAAGAGCTTTTTATAGAACCATCTTGAACAGTCATGATAATTCATTTTCTATTGATCCTATCGCCAAAATTCCTGAAGATTCCAATCTCATCCATGTTATTGCCAAGACTGGTGGGGGGGATGCTGATACAGAGTTTGATCAGCATCCAATAGAGTTGTTTATAAAACTATCTTTCCTATCATAAAATTAACTATGCAGCGAGGCAACATTATTAATTCGTTATAAAAAAAATCTTTTTGTCCCAAGTCAACAGTGTATTTGAAATGGTAAATAAAGCAGGGAATGATAGGATACCAAGCATTTATATTATTTTACTTTTGAAAAGGGGTGTAAATGTAATAATATTTTATTTTTGTGGCACCCACTAAAATTATCAATCATGGTGTCTATGCCACCCTCTTTATCATGCTATCATGGACAATAAAGAAGAATTCAAACAAATCTCTTCAAACTAAGTAAAGTCATGTGACCACCCATCAATGAGACAAGAGGGAAGAAAACCCCAGCCAGTTTCTCTTTAGTAAAAAATCTTCAAATTATACAAATACACTATACTTTCTGAAAAATAATTAGCAACATATCTAGTAAAACTATATCATGATTTTTTGGCAATCTAATAGTTATCAATCTTTTTTGATGCATAAAATAAAATTACAAACCTTCTTCCCCTGAACCATCTTCGCAATCTGTAAACGTAGGGCCTTATGTTTCGACCTGAAAAGGACATTATTGATTCAGTAAATTTGAGCACATTTAATCTATTTAAAAAATATGACATTATAATACAATTATTTAAAAACTTCAAAAATGTTTTTAAAGCCGTTGGAAATGATAAAAGAATTCTTAAAAGAAGTTCATTTCTTACCAGCAAATAAATTTAAAATAATATGTCTAATAACTCACATAAAAGTCAACATAGTTTTTTTTAAAAACACACAGGCTGCAAACTCATTATTTTAAGAAATTTTTCCGAAGTTGTTTAGATTTAAATTGTAGTTTCAGTTTCAAATAGAAGTAAAAAAATAAAACAAAAGGCAGATAATTCCTATTGCCTTATTATATCATCTCATGCATAATGGTATCGGAGAAATAATAACTGTAACTTAGAAGGTGATCAAATGGAAATCGTATTTAAGATCAATTTAAAAAGAAAAGAATGAATCCTCTTTTAAATTTCTTCAAAATCTTCTCTTTTTATTGAAATGGAATGTTCCAGATTTTTTCTACACTATAATTTAAAGGAAAAATCTTTTATTTCATTGTATTATTATTCTAAATGAACTATGACATAACTATCAAATTAGTGATTTTTACAGGGCAGAGAATATAAATAATAAATAAATAAATAAATAAAATATATGTTTTAAGTATTTTTTTAAACCTAAAGTTCTTGCAATTAATTACTAAAACCACAGTAGTTTAATCTTACTCTCTCATCATTATAGTTTATTATATTGTTACCATCTTTGAAAAAATCAGTTTATTTTTAGCATAGATTTAACAATTTTAATTTTTTTTTTCTGGAATGCTTAAGTATTTATATTCAACAAAACGAGAAAACTCTTATTTTATTCACTGGTTTTTGATAAGTGAGTTTTAGGAGTACAAATAATTTTAACACATGTAAAAGTATACTTACTGACAGAAAAATTTGTTTCAGCAAAGAATTCAGGTTCATTGATTTCTCCTAACAAAATTTGGTACTGAAAAAAAAAAGAACAAGATAATAAAACAAGATATATATATATAAAAGAACAAGATGATAATAATAACTCTTTTTAAACATTAAAAGAATAAAAATAATCTTTTGAATTTTACCTCATCAGATGCTTTGGCCTCTTCAGAAAGATGTTCTTTTGCCAGATCCAACTCTTCTTCAATCATCTTCTTTTGGTCCCTTTCAGTAATTAATGCTCGATCTAAGGCCTCATTGGCTAGACGCAATTGTTGGCAGGTTTTTTCGCTTTCCACTAATCTACTTGTAAAGGAGAAAAGCTTATACTTTCATGTTATAATTCACTTATTGCAAATAACTTTTAAGAGAAGAAGAATTTTAAATTTAGAGAATGGAGTAAAAGGTGTCATTTTATCTGCCTTATTCAGCCTAAAGGCATTCAAAAGAAATAATTAATATTGAGAGTACAGCATGATTTATTCTGAAACAGTTGCAGCTTTAATAGGGCCAAATTCCCTATCAAGAGTGTGTATGTGCAATATCAACCTTGACTTTAGTCCCTTTTGTACAACAATTTTCAATAGAAATAATACAGTTGAATTTTTAGCATGGTAATGCTTATAGGTTAGATGCAGGGCCAGACTAAGCCTAGTTGAGGCCCAGGGTAAAAACTTCTTTGGGGCCCCCTCTACTTTAATGCTTTAGTAACGAAGAACATTGATGATAAAATAAAAAATAATAATTAAAAAAAAACGTTAAACAATTATATTTAATTTTGGGGCCCTCATATAAATGGGTGCACAGGGCAACTGCCTTGTATGCCCCTGTCTTAGTCAGGCCCTAGCTAGATGTATCTATACCTGTAAACAGCCAATAGAATATGAATGCTGTAAGAATCATTTAACAATATTAGGTTGGAAACAGAATTATAAAATTAGGTGGGTAATTATTTTTTAAAAATAGAATGGGAAAAAGTTTTATCAAAATATAATTGCATTTTTTTTACTAAAAATTATTGAAATATTAACATTTCCCCTCAATAACTTCAGGGCATATTATGGTTCAAAACCTGTTTCAACACATATTGAAATAAAAAAAAAAGTTTTTCATTAATAGCAATTTTATTGCTCAATTTTTTTCTAATGTTAATTATTTTGTATGCATATTTCTCTCTCTCTCTCTCTCACATACACACACATTTTTTTCGTAGTCAATCTATAAACTAAATTGTTTACTGAATATTTCTATTTTACATTTATTATTCTTTTTTAAAAATGCGCAATGTACTTCATCTTATTAGTAGTCAAGCTTCAAACATTACAAAAATAATCAATACAGCTTTCAAGTGCAGATGAACGACTAAAGAGCATCTACCTTTTTCAGGAATAAAATTTCCAATAAGTTTTATTCACAACAAGAGGAGAAAAAAGTATCATTTTGGAAATTCGAATTTCCAAAATGACAATGCAATATGCTGAATGCCTACTTTTTAAACTTATTGTCTGCAAGTCAAAATGCAGCTTTATTTGAAGGTGTAGAGAGTTTTAATAAATAATCGTTGACAGATTGAATATATGATGATTAAACTATGACTTTATAAGACTCAGTGATTTTTTTTTTAATTTTTGCCTTTTTGTATTACGAACTTTTACTTTCCCTTGCAAAAGGTGAGGCAAATTCAACTCAGAATGTTCAAACTTATCATTTAAATGAATAGTCAAATTATAACTTTGCTAACAAATTTATTAATTATAAGTTAATCGATAATTAATTCATTTTGATTGCTAGTTAATCTATAAACCGAAAATGAATCGATTGAATATGAAACAAATTCTTAAATTAAGTAGAGTTATACTTCAATGATAGGTCTGTAATAATATTTTCGGAAATAAGTTAAGACTATCTAAATTATGATTTATAATCGGAGATGGCTAGTGAACTGTAATAAGGGTGGGGCTACACATTTCCTACATTGCACAATGATGCATTTCGTTTTTTATTATAAATTAATGATTTAACCATGAGTCAATAATAAAATACAGATATTATCGCAAAGTAAGGATTCTTTAACACCTCCCCCCCCCAACACACACACACACACACACACACACACACACACACACACACACACA
>JAOUZG010009418.1:3555246-3578441 GCA_026289955.1 Argiope argentata
AATCAATTTATTTTATCTCCTTCATTTTGTAGCTATCTCATTAGAACAAAAATGGTATGATATTCTCATACTGGTGTTCAACATTCTGAAAGCTAGCCAATATTGTTAAGATATCATAATAATATTGTTTAACATTTTGTGCTAATGACTTGTTTAACAAAAAATAGAATCATGTGCCAAGTTTTCATATAGGAACTTTACAGCAAATCATGAGTGGTTATTTCAGTACAAACAATTACTTTTTGATACAATTAGTCAATTAGTACCCAAATATCCTGTGCCCCATGACAATTAATTGATTGTTTCTAAAAAAATACCTTACCTATCATGGAGGGCAGCAACATCTTGAGTCATAAATGGGGATTCAACCTAATAAAATTTAAAAATAATAATTAAAATAAACAAACTGACAAAACATAAGCATATTGGCATATAAAAATCGCTTTCTCTGATATGGTAGAATGGGATAGAGAACAGTAAAGACTACAATATTTAACAAATAATTATAACATTAAGCACAGGAAAAAGATAAGTTATAAAGCATGTTACAAAATTAAAATTAGGAAACAAAATAAATAAATTAATTAATTTTGTATTACAGAACTTTTGATTGAACAATATTATGTAAATACAAGAGTAGTTTCTAATAGAAATAAGGTCATTGAAAATTCTAAATTAAAGTGATTTTATTTCAGCCCATAATCTCATTGATTAAAAATTTGGTACATTTCTAATTTTATTAAATTAAACTTGAAGAACCACTAGCTACCATATACAGGATGTGCAGAAAAAATGTATATTAATGACATTATTGTGAAAAAAAAAAGATTTAGTTTAGCATTTTCTAGATGGGAAACACTCTGGTATGCTTTATTGAATTTAATTTGCCAAATTAGTCTACTCACAAAATTCTTAATCAGAGGAGGGTGTACATATGGTGAAAAACAATTAAAGAAACTAATGGGACATAATTTAAACATTGAACAAATTTGTAAGATGAGAAAGAAAGAAAGAAAAACTGCTTGTAACATAAACTTAGCATTTTTTTTCTTTTTGCCAAGTCTTTATATTAGCATCGAGTTTCTTCTATGTCATGATTGTTGAAAAACTAACATTGCAAATTACTTTAAAATACTCATGCAGCAACATAATCTTAATGTTGCAATCATTTAAAGATGAATTTAATTTTATATTTGCAGTTATCTTGCCACAACAAGGCATGTTATTATCACTTTGTTCCTCCCATGTTGGATTCTGCTATCATAAGTATGTCTTGTGCTATCCTCTTTCATAGAATATTTATGGCTGGGTTGTAAATATAGAATACCATGTGAATGACTATATAAAATAAGGCAACATCTTCTGACCAAAGTCATAAAATAAAACATATAAGGTAAGAAGATTTGTAATTCTTGATTATTCTTCGTTTGAGGCATTGGCCAAAATAAATAAATTAATTAAAATTAATAAATAATGCATTTCACCATGTTTTACATACTACATATGAGTCATCTTTACTTATTTACTTTGTAAACAAATACATAAGTATTGGTATATTTGTTTTTTAAAAAAATATTATTATTTTTCAAGCATCATTTGAACTCATAAATTAGCAAATTGAATGGGAATGCATTTATTTCAAATATTAATTTATTGAACAATTAGATTTAATCTTATTTTTATTATTGAATTCTTTTCATTTATTTAAAGAATAAAGCTTTACCACCCTCCTTTTCAAAGAGCATATAGCTTTCCTTTTGAAAATGTATCTTTTCTTTTTTAATATTAACTTTTAAGTTTAGAGGATCAACAGTCAGTTTTTCCATCTCATATATTTTAGAGTTTTAATTTTCAAAAAACATTCATTTTTAAATTTTGCTTTATAATAATTAATTTTTTTCATACAAAATCTTATATTGCACAAACTGAAAATTATAATATTTTTACTCTAAATAATTACATCTTACATCAATAAATATATTTTCTGATCAAGGTAATGTGAATTGTTTTGCATTTTTCAGTCATTGTGAGTGTGCTCATGTGTTTTTAAATTTAAAATTCAATAAGACAAATTTTAGAGGGCAAAAATACTCACAAAAATGTATTTAAGAAAATAATTCACAATACTTTAAAGCATTATTTATGTCACAATCAATCTAATTTGTGACATAAATAATGCTTTCAAAATGCATGAAGAGAACAGATTAAAAATAAGAATATATGATTTTAAATACCTTAACTGAAATAAGGTCAGATGATGAGGTACCAGAATCTATTTCGGACTGTGATTTAGCTTCAAGATTCACCTGGCCATATTGTTGCAATTTCCATCTCAATATATTTCTTTCTTCTAAAAGCTAAATCAAGAAAGTTAAAAGTTTTTAAAAATGAATTCTTATTAATAAGTAAATTTTATTAATGCAAACAACAGAACAATTTTTAAATATCTCAATTATTTAGACAGAATTTCTTAAAAGAATATGGCAAAATTTAGAGTTGGTTCATCAGATCCTGCTGTTGAATTTAAAAAGGAAAATGTTGTAGGCTGGATTATATTTGTAAATCACCCAATGCATAATGCAAAACTAAATCAAAACACTCTACATAACAGGTTATAGAATGAAGAGATAGCAAATTTGGCACATGGCTATTATTTGGTAGTAAAAGGTTATTAAATTAGTTTAAAAATTTAATTGAATATTTTTATTATATTTTAAATTCATTGCACAGATTTCACTAATTTTTATTCCAAAGGGTCTTTAGAATCGTCATCAATAGGTGCCTACCCATCCTTTTCAAAAAATACAACCTTAACAGAATTCTTATATTCAACAACAATTTCATGAATTAATTTCACCATTTTACAAGTACAGTTGACCAATATACATATGTTTATTGTGCAAGTATAATTTAAAATACTGTTTTTAATCGGTTGTGATAAGATGCAATTCACTGACATGAATAAATTAATACAATTAATAAGGGGCGAAAATAGCAGATGTAAAGAAGTTTAAATCTCCTTGGAATGTAATTGACATCTATCCCTTTTCCCATCTTCACTGCATTTAGTGTCTTAATCATGTAATGTTTAAAACCACTAATAATTTCCCTCTCACTATGCCATACACCACAGGACAATAATTCCAGACACAAATTTAAAACATGCTTTGATGAACTAACTTTGCAAATTGTATATGAATTTTTGGGACATCCTATAATTTTTTGAATTATTAATTTCATGGCTATAAATTACTAAACATACCTTACTAACTTCTAAGCTTAACTCTTCACACCTTAGGCCTTGCTTGTGTAAACTGCTCATGGCCTGTTGAAGTTCACTTTCTAATCTAATGGCATCAGAAACATTCATTTGATCATGAGGTATATTCACAGCAACTTCTTGACTTCCTTGTTGTTGTGTTTCAAGTAGTTTTATTCTATCCACATAATAATTTTCTTTGTTATAGAAATCTTGTTTCATGATTTCAAAATTTTCGTTATTCAAATTCATTTCTTGCATAACAGAACTTAATTGTGATTTCAAATTTCTATTTTCTTCCTTTAATTCGCTGATTTCATGAATAAGAGTTTCATTTGGTGAGAATTTTGGCGATTCAATGCTGCTAATACTTTCTACAGCAGCTGTTTTATTTTTTATGACATCATCAAGGTAATTTTTGGTTTTCTGTAGTTCGTCCACTTTTTCCAGCAACTGATGTTGCAAATATACTTTTTCTTTTTCCAATAAATTTTGATTTCTAAGGAAAATATCACGCTCTTTTTCAAGTTTTTCAATATGCTGTTGCATTTCGGAACACATTTCTCTCAATGATACGAGTTCCTTTTCAAGTTCTTTTGACTGGGAAATATCTACAATTTCTGTAGGCTCAGCTTGCAAACTCTGCAACTCCAATTCGTGCTGATGCTGCACACTTTTTAATTCTGCATTGAATTTTGCAGTTAAGATCGATAATTTTTGTTCCAAAGAAGCTTTTGATGATGTTAGTTTTTCAATGAGATCTTGATAAGTGTCATTATCGGAGAGTAGCATATTTGCATGCTCTCTCAAATTCTCAGCTTCTTGATGCAAATGAATATTTTCATTTTTTAACTGCATTAGCTGGCTGTTAAGCTCCGAAATTTTTGTTTTCAGTTCCCCAGACTGTTCAGTAATTTCTTTCAGTTTTTCTCTAAGTCTTTCATTATCTTCTTTCTGCAATTCGTATGAAACATTCGCCTGCTCCCATGTGTGTTTATATTCTTGCAATTCTTTTCTTATCCTGCAACATTCCTCATCCAGAATAGAATTTCGTTGTTTCAACTGTAACAACTGGTCATTAGCTTTATTGAATTCAGAACGGTGGTTTTCACTATCAGACTTCAATGTGTTTCTAAGTTCCTTATTTTCATTTGTCACTTTATTCAAGTCTGCTACTAACTCCTGTTCGCTCCTTGAACTTTTTAATTTGGCTTCTTCGAGTTCAGAGATTTGGTTCTTAAGTTCTTGCATTTCATTAGTGAGTTTTTCGTTTTTATCTTTAAACACTTTCAATCTACTTAAAACTTTGGCAAATTTTATTTTATATTCATCAGCTTCTCGTTTTTGTGATGAATCGGTCTGCTCTGAAGTTGTTAATGGTTCTGATAGTGGCACGACTTTTGAGGAGGCTTGCTGGAAAACGTCTATATCAACTTTTACTTCACGTGAAAGAGGAGTAATTTCTTCTCCAGTTTTAATGGTATCTTTGCCTTTCTGACTTACCATTATTTTTTCGCTAACTTTTCCCAGTTCTTCAGATAGCTGCTTATTTTGAGATTCTAAAGCTTCAAGTTTACTTCTTAAACTGTTTATTTCCCCATAAAAATGTTTTCTACTTTGGTGTAAACATTTCTGGAGCTCTAATATAATTTTTTTGGACGTTTCATCTTCAAGATCAATGGATGGGAAATCAGAGTCAGGCATTTCAATGTTTGACACAAAATCATTAATTTTGGTTAAAGTATTATTTAAATTATCTCTAGTTTTCTCAAGTAAGCTTATTTTGTTCATGAGTTCCATTTTTTCTTTAGACTGTGATTCAATCTTCGCTGATTTCAAAGAATTAAGCTCTTCACATACTTTTTCTTGCATAGACACATAATTTGAATTCAGTTCTTCCAATTTCCTGATTTGTTCTTCATTTTGTGAAATTGTAGATTTCGATTCTTCTAAAGAATTAGATAAATTAAGATTTATTTCAATAAGATTATCCAATTTGTATTGCATCTCCTGGACAGTAGATTCAAGGTTTGCTCTACTAGCCATCAGTGTCTGTATCTGTGAATTTGCATTATTTATGTGTTGTTGCAAATAATTCTTTTCCTCTTCACAAGATGACAATTCACGTTTTAAATTTTCAACTTCCACCTGTAATCCATTGCTCACATTATTCGAACTTTCTAAAATTCGGGATTCTTCTTCACAGTCACTCACCTGCTTATTTAGCTGATTGATTTCATTTTGGAGAGAAGGTATTGTGGAATGTGCAATTGACAGTTCAGATTGCAGAGTGTTTAGCATGCCCTTTGAGGTTTCTAATTCTTGAACTAATTGAACAATTTGTTCATCCTTGTTACACAATAGAGTATGGAATTCTTGAATTTTAGCATAAGCAGATTGCAATTCGCTTTTTTGCAATATGTGTGATTCACACAAATCATTATATTTACGAGTGATGTCTTCTAAATGGGGGATTTTTGTTTCAAACTGGTCAACTAATTGGGAATTTTGTCTCTTCATCTCTTGATTTTCTGTTTTTAAGGTGTTTATAATCTGTTCAGTTTCAATGAATGATTTCTCTTTTTCTTTCAGCTTTTCTAAATATGATTTCTTTTCAGCTTCAAGTTCAAGAAGATGACTTTTGTTCAAACTTTGCTCTTTACTTAAAATCAAAATCTTTGATTTCAGATTTTCCAGCAAAGTTTCTTTATTCTGAAAGGAAGACAATATCCCATTAAATTTTATATCATTCTCTTTGATACTGCTTTGTACAGAATTCGTTAAACTAGTTAAAAAGTTTCTTAGAATATAACACAAAGACAACAAGCTTTTATTTTCTCCTTCCAAAGATTCCACTCTGTTCTCTAAAGAATTGCAAAACGATTTAAGAGATTGGACTTCTATAGAATGTTCAACAACACGATCAATGACGTTTTTCGATTTAACAGAAAATTCATCTACTGATTCCCATTCATCTTTTTCAAGGAATGAAATATCTGTATCTATTTGAAATGAGCTTAATAGTGCTCTCACCATCATGTAATAATGCTGCCTACAGTTTTGTAAACATGGCAACTGAGTATCTACTAGCTGCTTATATTTTTCATTTTCAGTTGATTTTTGGTCAAAAAGACTATGCAAATTAGTAAGTTTTTCAGCTTGTACTTTTAACTGATCTTGTAGATCAATTATTTGGTTTTCTTTTTCCGAAACTTTTTCTTCCAACTCAGAAACTGATTGTTTAAATGAAGAAATTTCATTTTCATATTCAGAAATTTGAGATCTCAACTCTGATATTGTAATCTCCGAATTCTCTCTATTTGATATAAGCATTTGGTGCGATATTTGTAATCCTGCCATTTCATCGGCAAATCTTGAATTCTGAAAAATTGCATCCATTTCTGTCGTTGTGATTTTTTCTTTGCAATCTCTAATCTCTGACTCTGATTCCTGAAGTTTTTTCTCAAGCATTTCATTTATTTCTGTTAAATCACAGATTTGTTTTTCATAGTTTTCTTCTTTAATTTTGTAATCCCTTATAGAATCTTTAAGCGAATCACATAGTTTAGAAAGTTTACAGTTATTATCTTCACAAGTGCTAATTTTTTCATTTGCAACATGCAGCTCAGACTCATAATTTGAAATTTTCTCATTCAATGTAGATATTTCCAATGCATGTCCATGTTGTGATGAATCAAGGTCGTTCTTCAATGAATCATTTTCTTTGATTAAACTATCCACTTTCGCCTGAAATTCAGATATTCGATTTTCAAGAGTACTCTTAGAATCTGTCAATGTAATGAGCATGTCTTCAAATTCCTTATGCTTATTAGAGGAATCCTTTTGAAGTGCATTGATGATTGAATTAGATTCCTGAATCTTCAACTGCTGATCATCAACAACAATTCGCATTTCTTCAATTTTGCTTTGCAATGCAGAGTTTTCACTTGATAATAAATCAACATCATTTTGAATACTTTTGAGATTAGAGAAATATTTATCAGCCAAATGTTTCAAGTTGCTATTTTCCCCAGGCAGTTCAGTTATGAAATCTTGTACTTTCTCACTATCAGAACTGGCAATTAAATTAGTTAATTTATTGACAGCACTATTTACAATGTCCAATTCCTTTGCTCTTTCTGTTAACAAGGCATCTACTAATTTCTTTTCATTCTGAAGTTTTAAATATTCAGATTCTAAATGCATTTTTTCTGTTAAAACTAGTTTATAGGCTTCATCTTTTTCTGTAAATGACATATTAGAATGTAATTTTTCTTTTTCTAAAACAGAATTTTTTTCCTTTAAAATTTGTATAGTTTCTTCATTAGCTGAGCATATTTTGTTTAATTCTTGAAGTTCTTCCCATGCACAAGAAAATTCACTTGTCTTTGATTTTAATTCATTCTCTAGCTGCTGAAACCTTTGGTTCTGTTCAATTATTTGGGAGTCTTTATTGAAAATTACTTCTTTGATATTTTCTATTTCTAGTTTCAAAGAGTTAATTTCATCTTTATAAGACTTGTCAGCCGATTCATAATCTGCAATGACATTCTTTTTCTCCTGAATTAAATTTTCTACTTTTTCCAACTCTGAATGAATTTTTTCATTTTCATTTCTTAAGCTTAAAATGATTTCGTTCAATTCTTCAATATTTTTTGTTTTTGATTTTAATTCATTTCTTAACATATTTAATTCAGATTCATGAGTCTTCAGTTCATTGTCTAGTTGCTGTAGTTTTTTATTCAATTCCAGGATATTAGAATCTTTAGCTAATATTTCAGCTTTTAAACATTCCCTTTCTTGTTTTAATGAATTAATCTCATCTTTATGAAACTGATTAATTGATTCAAAATTTTCAATGGCACCCTCTTTCTCCTGAATTAATCTTTCTTTTTCTTTCAACTCAGAATACACATTCTCATTTTCCTTCTTTAAATTTAGGATTATCTCATTTAATTCATCAACGATTTTCGTTTTAGATACCAATTCATCTCTCAGAGCATCAAGTTCTGTTTCCAAGTCAGTGATTTGTCCTAATAGGGAAGAACTATTAGCTTTCATTTTTTCTTGATAGGCAAATTGAGTATCTTTTAATGTTTGCAATTCAAGTTTTAAATCGTTTTGTAATTGTTCAGAATTTGAAAGAAGCTGTGATTTTTCCTGAATTGTTTCAAAAAGCAGTTTTTCTGAGGAGATTTTTTCTTCAAGATCAGAAGAAATTTTACTAATGATATTTTCTTTCTCAGAAACAGTCTCTTTCAACTTTTCAATGACTGTTTCAAAAGATTTCAATTCAGCATCTTTGTTTTCCAGAATTGACTGCAACTTATCAATTTTTAAGTTACATTTATGCAACTCTTCATCTTTTTCTTGAAGATATGTTAGCATATTGGCCTTTTCTTTCATTTCTTTGTCATAATCATTCTTTAGATTAGAGAATTCTTCAGTTTTTTGAATGGCATATTTCTTACAATCACTTAAATCTTTGGCTCCAATACAACTATAGAAATCTGAAAGCTGATTTTGAAGAGACAAATAATTACTTTCTAATTCAATGCATATCTTTTCCTTTGCTACACATTCCTTGGCTTTACTTTCTAAATCTTGAATGACTTTTTTGCTACCATTTTCTAACTCAATGATTGTCTTTTCTTTTTCTACACATTCATTAGTTTTGCTTTCTAAATCTTGAATGGCTTTATTATAATCAACTTCAAGAGTTCTTATCAGTTTATTTAACTGTTCAATTTCTGAAGAATGTTTTTGTTGCTTTTTTTCCAATTCATCTTGAAGTTTATTAATATCTGATAATAATTCAGATATTCTATCTTCTGATTTTTTGAATTTATCTGACATGATTCTCAACTCCTCTTTTAATTCAGAATTTTCTTTCTCTAACTGTATATCTGGTTTACTTTCACTGTAAAATGATTCTTTCAATTGATCAATCTCAGCAAGAAGTTCTTTCTTAGTTTTTTCATCACCTGCAACAGAAAATGAAATTTAACTTTGAAAGCAAGTTAATCAACTCTTAATTTTGAGTAAAGTCTTTTTAAAAATTAATAAATATAAAAAGAGCAAATGAATAAACATTCAATGTTAATTGACATGTTATTTACTAAATGAAATTTAAACTGAAATAAAACAATGAAAGTAAGTAAATGTAACATAATCGCTTAAACATTAAAGTTGCACGTATAAAACTTCCAAATTAAAAAATGGCAGGTTTATAATAAAATCCTATTAATCAAAATGGTGAATTAAAGAAAAAATACGTTAAAACTTTTTTTTTTTTTTACTTTCTATTTTTAAGATGAAAAATAACAATAAAATATTATAGTCATTCCTATGTCAGTCATCCTTTCTTTTAAAAAAATGAAGATAAAATAAGGATAATCATCCTCATCCATTTTAAATTTATTTAATAATAAAAGCAGATAATTTAAAATGCCAAAATGATTTTTATTTAACAAAAAACATCAAACAATTTGGCATGTAAAGCCAAGACATATTCACTATTAATATAAATATAAATAACAGTTTTAATAAAGAGTACATAAGAATAAATAATTTTAATATATAAAATGTTAAAATGAAATTAAAATAGACATAGTCGACACATGATATTTTTATTCAATAGAAAATTATACTTGAATTATAAATAATATTTTAACAATACATTAATAAAAATTTCAAGAAACTAGAGAAAAATTCAAACTACCAAACAATTCAAGTTTTAAATGTTTCAATTAACTGAGTATCAAAATGTAAAAAAAAGCATAAGTAAAATAAATAGAGAAATTCTCAAGAACAAAAAGCAAAAGTAAAGTTTTTAACTTTAAAAAAAAACCACAAGCTCTACCAAATTATAACATTAATAGATATTTTGTTCCCAACAGCATATCTGATATAAGCCACATTCTTTATTAGGGATTAAAATCATTCACATGCTATTTAAAAAAAAGCCAAAGAATAAAATACTTATTTACTTTCTCTAATTTCTTCCAATTCTATGTTTTTCAGTTCAAAAGTAACTTTTTGATCTTGTAATTGCTGCAGATTTTCAGAAACATCATTGTATGTACTCTGCATGTTACTGTATTCTTCCTTCAATTTATTCTGGGAAACAAAAGATACCTTTAAGAATACTTTAAAAATTGGTATTATTCCTAATTATAGTTCACATAGTAATTTCTTTCTATAAAACAAAATTTTAATTTAATTTAAATACTGGATACAAATATCTAGATATGTTTAGAAAAAAAGAAAGAAGTCTAATATCTTTCAAAAGAAATAAAAATATTATCTTTCAAAACTTTTTTGGTCAATAAAATCTATTTGAAACTTACATAATTGATTGCAATTTCTTCCTTCGAATTACTAAGAGTACAGAAATTTTCTGCTAATTTTGACTTTTCTTCATTCAAATTAAGAAACTTTTCTTCAAGCTAAAATTAATGAAATAAAAAAAAACATGAATAAAAGTTAATTATAGTTTAATAAATCTATGATAATTTGTCTAAAGTAAAACCTTCAACACAAGATTTTTTCTAATTAAATAACTAAAAATAAAAAACTAGATTCAATAAATTTTTTATAGAAAAAACCTGAAATTAAAATATATTTTTTAATAAAAAATTAATTTAATTTTAGATTTATAAATTTTAACCTAACATTATATTTCATTTTAGAAATAAATAAAAACTATTGCAATTAATTTCTGAAGTATATAAAGCAGTAAGCATTTGTTTAACTCTTATTCTTTCAATTAGGAATTATAATAATATTTATCATTTTCAGATTAACATATCTATTAAAACATTATGATCAATAAAATTAATAGAAATAATCAAGAGATACGTTCCACACAGTAAAAACTAACCGCAAAAGATATTTATTTTTCAGACACTTAATTGCTTACAAAATAACACTTAACTATTAATGATACTTGACCCTTAATGGAAATTACAAAGTGAGACTAATAAACATGTATTTGCATTAAAGCTTCAGCCAATAATAAGGAAAAATAAACAAATATTAAATGAACAGATTTTTAATTAAATATAGGGTGATATAATCATCTAGTTTTAATGCATTAGTTAACACTGCTAAGCATTGATTAAAATCATAAATGTTATACACATATATGTAGGATATTCCACAGAACCATTTTAATTAACCAACATCTGCCTTCATCTTGTTTTGTCAACATTCGATGATATATGAAATCCAAAGCAAATGTCGTAAAGGTTAGATTATTTCCCAGAGGGCCATTATTTTTAATTAGTTTGCATTCCAGAACAACGCCACCTATCGGTCTTTCGAAAGTCTGTCCCAATTAACTTTGAATCAGGGGCTCACTAACTTTCATCCAGAGAAGACGCCTGTCTTCACGCGTCAGAGATTCCCGCTAAACTCAGCGGCTAAGCGGTAATATATATTTTCAGTCATAATGTTTCCCTATCTCTAACGTCCTCCTAGAGGAAATAATCTAACTTTCTGATCATTAAATATCTCCATGTTTTAATTCTTTTTAATATTTTCCCTGTAAATACTCCCCCTGTAAATATTCCCCTTTAACTCTAAATAAATTCTATTATTTTTTCTAAAGAAGTCTCTTCATCCTTCGTTTGCATTATTTTAATTTTGGTTTAGAAACTAACCCGTAAATATTAAAAAACCCCTAGACATCACGCCACTAAAATCCCGCTATCTGAAGAGTCTAATTTTTGGAAGATTTATTTAGACTCCCACATAAATAATGGGGGCTCGGCCGGGATTGATTTAAAAATATTCTTTAAGTATCCGATTATTTTGAATTACTATCCCTTAAAAAAAATTGGCTGAATGCCTAAAATGGAAAAAAAAAAAAAAAACCTGACTGAATTTTGAAACGCGCGGCTAGCCTCTCTATACTAACAATTAACACATTCATGCCCTGCCCAAGTGGAGTCATCATTCAAAGCTGCTCTCAAAAGCCCCTTCAGAAGTCCTGCAGATGAAAGCTAACAGTTTACGTCCACTTCAGAAATCCTTTCTACAGCGGCGATCAGCAGTGTCTCCGTCGATCTTCAAGGAAACAAGTAAATCATCTTAAAACCACCAGTGAAACCATCAACAACGCCAGCGAGAAACCGTGATATGAGGTACTGTCTTTATTATTTGCATTAAAGAAGAATCTTCCGAAGAATTTCAGAATTTCAGCCTTGTTTATGAAATTGATTTTAGCTGTGTAAAAGAAATGATTCATATATTTTTGAAGTGTATGTGATCATATTTTTAAGTATCAAGCGAGTATATATTTTTAAAATATTATTTTTCTACTTGTGATGTATAATAATATACTACATAAGTATATATTTTAAACATTAAGGAAATCGGGAGTAATATTCAAATTGTTATATTTTTATATTTTCATTTAAAAAACGAATTGATTCATCCTGTTCTATATTGTTTCTTAAGTGGCATTCGCCAGATGTGCATAGTTTTTTAGTTTCGGTTTCGATTTCCTCACAGACGCTTCATTAAAAATTTATTCCTCTTTCGCTCTCAGCGACTGATCCTAAATCTGAAGTGTTTAGATTATGCCTCTCATTCAAACGTGTGTTCCTTTTTAAAATCTGATTAATGATTTTTACAAGTGCTTGCTTTTAATGGTGTAGTATAATAATAATAAAGTTCTTTCCGCGAAGTAATTAACTTATATTTAAGTTAGAGTGTTTGGTTTTATCTAAAGAACTTTGATGATTAAATTCTTTTTCACATTTTAACAAAATTTTATCACAGTTTTTAAAATAAGATTTTTGTTATTTAGTTTTTATTCTTTTCAAACTTTTTTTTTCTCTCTTTATTACAAAAAAATGAGACAACTGATGTATTAAATGTTTTTGTAAAAGTGTTTTGTTTTTCAGTTGAAATTAATAATTGAGATAAGCAAACTGAAATATCGAATAATTCAAACTAATTTTACACGTTACTAGTCTTCTAGTAGTTACTAGTTACTAGTTACTTATATTTCTGAATGAATGAAATTTCCATATTTCATCGTAAATTTGGTGTATTTTGGTGCAGTATTATTCTTTCTTAAGAATTTTGATAAATGAGAAAACGAAATTTGCCATACTATAGCGACATTATTGTTACTATCTGAACACGCGACAATTTCGTTAATTTCTTTAATTGCTTACTAAGTTTAAATTTAAATTTTAAAATGGCATATCTCGGTAAAGGTAGACGCGAAGATTTTTTCGTATTGGCCAAACAATTAAATTTAGAAGTTGATCAATCTATGACCATCGCCACACTCAAAGATCTAATTACTAGTAGTGAAAATTACGACGAAGACCTAACAAAAAACCTGCATACAACGATTGTTGAAGATCGCAAAGCCAGGGAGAGGCAGCAAGAAGAACGAGAAGAAAAACTACGCCTCGAAGAGATGAGGCTAGAGGAACAAAAAAGGCAGGACGAACTCGCTGAACGCAAACGCAAAGACGAATTTGAATTAGAAAAATTGAAGATTCAAATGCAATCTAAATTTGTTAAAAAACAAGAATTCGAGCCCATCGAAAAATATTACAGATATGAAGCACCAAGAAGATCTGAGTATAACAGAACGGATAAGAAGTTCCCAGTCGCCAAGTATGAAACTCGTCAAAGAATTCAAGACAACGCACAGAAGGGGTGTTACAACAAAGATTACGAAAAGCACTCGAACTACAATGCTCAAACGAATTACTCTAAGTCCCAGAAATTCAAAGAACCGCCCACCATGAACAAAACAAATGCCAGAAAAGAGACAAACAAATCAAAGGGAACTTGCACTCTCAACGGTAAAGAAGGCTTACGCACTAAGGAAATATTTTTCGGAAAGACGAAAATCACGGCACTTATAGATAGTGGTAGTACCGTAAGTTTGCTACGAGAAAACACAAGCAGAAGGATAATGGATCCAAACAAATTATCACAGAATAAAATGCTTCTCACAGGCATTGGTGAAGCACAAGTTACAACGATCGGTTCCTTTGAAAGTGAATTTGAAATGGACAAAGAAAATTACTTACTAACTTGGCATGTTGTATTTACTGACAAATTAAAATTCGAAGCAGTCATTGGATTAGATATTTTAGAACAAGCATCGATAAATTTCACCAAAGAAGGAGTTCAATTCCAAAAATATGAGAATCAAGTATTGCTCATGCAAATATGTGCTGAAAATCTCCAAGAAGAACTAGATCTGCGCCATATTGAAAATCGTGAAATTAAGAAGGAGCTTGAAACATTAATACAAGACTACAAGCCAGAAAAAACGGCATCTACCGACGTTACAATGAAAATTATCCTGAAAGACGAAGAACCAGTCTGTCAACCTCCTCGTCGACTAGCTTTCACAGAAAGACAGGAAGTAAACAAGCAAATTGAAGAATGGCTTAACGAAGGCATTATACGTCCGAGTTCATCAGAATACGCAAGTCCAATCGTAATTGTAAAAAAGAAAGATGGATCTTCAAGATTGTGTGTTGATTACAGAAAATTAAACCAGAAGCTCGTAAAAGATAAATTTCTTTTACCTCTCATCGAAGACGTTTTGGACACTTTACAAGAAGCAAAAGTATTTTCTACGTTGGATTTACGCAATGGTTTCTTCCACGTCGATGTTGACGAAGATAGTAGAAAGTATACGTCTTTTATAGTTCCAGACGGACAATATGAATTTAATAAAGTTCCTTTTGGACTAAGCACAAGTCCTGGAGTTTTTCAACGCTATGTATCAAGTATATTTAGAGATCTTACCCGCAAAGGAATTGTAATCACTTATTTAGATGATCTCGTAATCCCAGCGAAAAATGAGAAAGAAGGTCTAGAAAAACTTAAAATTGTGTTCGAAGTTGCAAAGAAATACGGATTAGAAATTAAATTCAAGAAATGCCAATTTTTAAAAAAGAAAATCGAATTTCTAGGTCACATTGTTGAAGGTGGTACTATTAAGCCGTCTACCGCAAAGACACAAGCTGTCCAAAAATTTCCAGAACCAACAACGATAAAACAAGTTCAAAGTTTTCTTGGTTTAACCGGCTATTTCCGCAAATATATCAAGGACTATTCAAAGATAGCTAAACCACTTAGCGATTTAACTAGAAAAGAAAACCACTTTGTCTTTGGTACTCAACAAAAAGAAGCATTTGAGAAGTTGAAGAAAATCATGTCTGAAGGCCCACTTTTGCATGTTTACAAGTTTGGAAGAAGAACAGAGCTGCATACAAACGCTTGTAAACAAGGGTACGGCGCAATTTTATTACAAGAAGCCGACGATGGAAAATTACACCCGGTTTACTGCATGTCGAAGAAGACAAATTCCGCAGAAGAAAAGTATGACAGTTACGAATTAGAGGTACTTGCAATTATCAATGCATTAAAAAAATTTCGTGTTTATCTTTTAGGACAACGTTTTAAAATCGTAACTGACTGTGCAGCATTTCAAAAAACTATGCATAAGAAGGATCTAATTACACGCATAGCCAGATGGGCACTTCAATGAGAAGAATTCGATTACGAAATAGAGCACAGAGCTGGAAGTCGAACGAAGCATGTAGATGCTCTTAGTCGTTATCCAGTAATGATGATCTGTGATGATACTTTAACTTCAAAGTTGAAAAAAGCACAAGAAGAAGATGATAGTATACAAACATTGAAGTCACTTTTAGAGAAACAAGAATCTGAAGAATTTTTCGAACGGAACGGTATACTCTACAAATATTTAAATGGTCGAGAATTAATCGTGATCCCTAAAGCAATGGAAACTGAATTGATTAAAATGATCCACGACAACGGTCATTTCTCAGTAGCAAAAACAGCAGAAATTGTGAAACGGGAATTTTTTATTCCAAATATAACCAACATCGTCAAAAAAGTAATCGTTAATTGCGTTCCATGTACCTTAGCTAATAAGAAAACTGGCAAAAAAGAAGGGTTTTTAAATCCTATTTCTAAAGAAGACATACCCTTAAGTACGTACCATATCGACTTCATTGGCTCTTTACCTTCAACAAATAAAAGCTATCAACACATTTTCACTGTAGTAGACGCATTTACGAAATTTACTTGGCTATATCCCGTCAAGACTGTATCTGCTGAAATTGCCTTGGAAAAGTTAGAACTACAACAGAAAACCTTTGGTAACCCTGTAAGAATTATCACTGATAGAGGTTCAGCGTTCACTTCAAAATTATTCAACGACTACTGTACTGAAGAAAACATACAACATTTACAAATAGCAACAGGTGTTCCTAGAGGAAACGGTCAGGTAGAACGAATACACAGAACTTTGATTCCCGTCCTTACCAAGCTATCGTTAGACGACTCGACCAAATGGTATAAATATGTCGACAGATTACAAAGAATACTAAACAGCACTATATCTCGAAGCACTAAATGGACACCATTTGAACTTTTAGTAGGAACCAAAATGCGGAATAAGGAAGATATCCGAATCAAAGACCTACTATTAGAAGAAATGACAGAAGAATTTCAAGAACAACGTGAATTTCTAAGGAAAGATGCCAAAAAGAACATCGAAACCATACAATCTGAGAATCGAAAGACTTAAACAAAAGAAGAAAAAGAGCTCCAAAATACAAAGAAGGTGATTTAGTAGCAATCCAAAGGACTCAATTTGGAACTGGACTAAAACTAAGACAGAAGTTCTTAGGTCCTTATAAAATAACTAGAGTGAACTCTAAAGATAGGTATGAAGTAGAAAAAGTCGGTCAGCACGGGGGTCCGAACTCTACCACCACATCAGCTGACTTAATGAAGCATTTTTATATTAATTGAATTTTGAATATTAGTTATTATTTTTCATCTTTCTCATATTATACCTTTTGAGAAATAAATTGTTATTGTATGGTAAAGCTCGTTTCAAATAATTATATTAAATTCGTTTGCAAGAATTATCGTATTTTCATATCGTTTATTATCCTTTTTTATCAACCTTTTCTAAAGAATTTTCATGATTTAATATTTAGTTAATTGTAGGTTCACAATATAAAGTATTTTGGAATTTTTATGTGCTTTATTCTAGATCCCGAATTGTGAACGTTGAGTATACATCTTTTCATCTGGTATTATATTTTGTTATTTTTAAGAATATTATTATTTGTGGTTATTGCATAAACATTCTTAATTCATCAAATTCATGATTGTAACTGAAATTAGTTTATTAGTAAAATGTAAGATCATGTAAAAAAAAAAATTAGCTCTCAACGTTCTGTAAAAGCTGAGAGACCAGCTCTTTCAGGAGAGGATGATTTTGTAGGATATTCCACAGAACCATTTTAATTCACCAACATCTGCCTTCATCTTGTTTTGCCAACATTCGATGATATATGAAATCCAAAGCAAGTGTTGTAAAGGTTAGATTATTTCCCAGAGGGCCATTATTTTTAATTAGTTTGCATTCCAGAACAACGCCACCTATCAGTCTTTCGAAAGTCTGTCCCAATTAACTTTGAATCAGAGGCTCACTAACTTTCGTCCAGAGAAGACGCCTGTCTTCACGCGTCAGAGATTCCCGCTAAACTCAGCGGCTACGCGGTAATATATATTTTCAGTTTTAATTCTTTTTAATATTTTCCCTGTAAATACTCCCCCTGTAAATATTCCCCTTTAACTCTAAATAAATTCTTTTATTTTTTCTAAAGAAGTCTCTTCATCCTTCGTTTGCATTATTTTAATTTTGGTTTAGAAACTAACCCGTAATATTAAAAAACCCCTAGACATCATGCCACTAAAATCCCGCTATCTGAAGAGTCTAAATAAATCTTCCAAAAATTAGACTCCCACATATATATATTAGAAAGTTATATATATATATATATATATATATATATATATATGTGTGTGTGTGTGTAAAATTTTCATCCAATTACATCATGTTGAAAAGTTGCAACAAATAGGGATATATGCACAGCAAATTATCTTATTAACTGGATTAAAATATGAGATGTAATATCAACAATTCAATTTTTGTAATTGATCTAAGCAATAAATATCATCAATTTTCAATTAAAGTCTAAAGACTATAAAGGAAAGAAATCTAAGCTCATAATAGGTCAAGGTAGAAAGCTAAATCTACAGAATGTAGGATTACATACAATTCAAGAATCTTGAATGTATTTAAAAGCAACTGATATATTTGATAACTCTTTGCTGCATAAAAGCATGACCTAAGCCATTCACCTATGATTGTATTGGTTTTGCATTTTTATGACTTGATTAATCACTGATAATAATTACCTAATCTAAAAAAATCAATAATTTTTGAGAATATTCAAAAAAGACAAATACAACTTACATCTTTATAGCTTCCTTGCAAACTCTTAAATTTAGTTTCTAAATTATCTTTTTCAGATTGAATTTCATTTATTCTTTTTCCTAAACTTTGTACCTCATTGAGTTTTCCTTGCACAGTATCCTTTAATGTTTCATTTTCTTCTTTAAGTTTATCTGAAATCAAGAAATTATTACCTTAATATAAGCAGTACTACAACAGGGAATTTAAATAAAAATACTAGATTTGGTAAAATATAAGGTTTTGGAGTTATTTTAGGATGTGAGGTGCATCAATGGAATGCCATATTATTAGTTCTGGGAGTAAGAAAGTTGTCTGAAAATATATTTAAATATACCATTAATTTTTATTTTAAATCACTTATTAAAATTCACATGTTCAAGAAATGCAACTTTAAAAAAATTACAATATATGAAATAGATAAATTTAACTTTTACTGAATAAAATCGGAATATACCTACAATAATATCCCTTGTAAACATCAAATCAATTTCCCACAATATTTAAAAAATTGATTATGGTAATGCTTGTAAAGAGGGCAGCGTATTTTGTGAAACCAAAGGAAAAATAATGCAATAATCAGAATTCTGATGCTATGCAAAATCAAATTTCACACAGTTACCAAATAAAATTATTGATTGCATTTATGTAATTAAATTGATTTCATGCAAATGAAATACAAAATATAACAATTGATATCAAATTAATAAATTGATACATTTTTATGTTATAGGTTCAATCATTAGTTATATAAATGCAAATTACTTTAAATAATTGTATTTAAGTGTTAGTGTTAAATGCATCTTTTTTAAGCCACACATCAGTAGAAACATCATAAATTTATAAGATAAATTTAACTTTATGAGTCCATTAATTATTTTTTGTGCCAATTAATTTAAAAGATAAAACGATTCTTTTCTAATTCAACACTGTAAAAGTACTTCTATTTTAAATAAATGAATAAAACAAGTCTTCACATCCTAAAATTAAAAAAAAAAAAAATCTAAATGAGAATTTTTATTTTAAAGGGGTTTAATGATATATTTCTGTTTTGAATGCTTATGAAGTGCTCAAATTACTTGATGAGTAAAAGTTAAAAAAAAAAACTGAAGGAATTTATCTTTAATATATACTGAAGAATGTTTAAAAAATTGATATCATTTGAAAATTATAAATAGTGTGATTTAAATGGCTGAGATATCTTTAAAGATCTCAATGCACCCAATCAGAGAGAAATCAAGATAAAGTTTGCAAAAATTAATACAATCAGTAATTAAAAAGGAAAAAAAAATCCATCTAAAATTAAGAAATTTATAAACAGATCATTGCTTTTAAATTTAAAAATAGATCATTGCTTGAGAAACCTGTAAAAAAGTTGCAAATTAATATTAATTTAAAAATCATTTAATAAATAACTATAATCATTTTATACAAATGCATTAATGCATATGAAGAATTAATTTCTTAGGATTCCATTCCACCTCTACAACAAAGTATGAGAACATAAAAACACATATTTAATGACAGTACACATTACAAATATTTAAATAATATACAGAATTTTACCTTTTTTTTTAATACTAAATATCATTAATCGATGTTGAAATACTTTGAGAGAGATATAAAGACAAAAGAAAAATATGTAAAATTAATTGTTTAAACATGCTTTTTAAATCAATGTTACTCTTATTTAAATTACCTATTTGAATAACTTGTTCTTCAAAATCCATTAATTTCAACTGCAAGGAACCCTTTTCTTCTTCTAATTCTGCAACACGTTGCTGGAGTTCAATTATTTCCTCAGGTTTTTGCTGAGCAGTCTATAAAAATATATGACACAAAATAAAAATAACAATTTTTTTTATTTTTTTTTTTACTTTGCTCAAAACCATCTTTTCTAGCTATAAATTTAATTTTTATATGTAGTATATCTGAATAATATTTAGAATTACATAAATGTCTTATTTTTAAAATATCAGAGTAAGTATCAATAATTTATTATCATAGTCAATACTGAAAGCTGAAATTTATTTGCAGTCTTTTAATTCAATGAAGAGATTTATATAAATTTAATGAATTTTAACTTTCAAAATGCTGGATTCCAATCTCCAAGGTTTGAATATTTTATTAATTATTATAAAGAAAATTGAAATAAATGTGAGAGAATTACAATTAAATATACCTTCTTCAATTCATTGAGCTCGCGTTCTAAAGCTTTATATTTCGTTCGTTCTTTCACTCGAGCTTTCAAAACCTTGTTATCTGATTGGCTACTAGATTCATCCAAGGCCTTTTGCAATTCAGCAGTGTGCTGTTTTTCAGCTTCCAAGCTCTTCTTTAAAGCTTCAACTTCACCTACAAGAAAAAAAATCAAACATATAATTAGAATAAAATATAACAAAATATTTTTTTAAAAAATTAAGTGCAAACTTTTATTTTTTCAAAAGAAAATTTTCAAATATTTCATTTTTTGTTGTATTTTCAATGAACGTATAATATTACTTATGTATGTTTTTTTTTAATTTTTAAATTTAATTCTTTATCTACAAAGCAAAAAGTGAATAAAATAAATAAAAACTAACACATTTATCTGCATTTTGAGATATTTCATAAATATAATAAATGATGATTCTGAACATTAATGGAAACAAAACAGCCTAGATAAAATTTTTGAAAATTAAAATAAAGTTTTAAAAATTTAAATGTAACAACTTTAATTAATATGAAACTAAACTATATGATAATTCTGTTGTTATATAAAAGTTTTGACATAATTTTTATTTCTATACCTTCAATTTCTTTATTGTATAGTTCACATTGCTTAGCAGCACTTTCTTGCACACATACAATCTTCTTTTGCAGCTCAGCATTTTTTAATGTAAGCTCATATTTTGCATTTTCAATACTTTTAATTGTGGCTTCACTATTTTTTAACTTTTTATCATAATCAGTTATTTCATTTTCCAAATCAGATATTCTAAGCTTATATTTCTCTAATTCCTTTTTCCAGTCACTTTCAGCAGTAGAAAAATTTTCTTGCATAATTTTCATTTGTTCTCTAGTTTCATCTAGCTCATCAACAACAGATTTTCCTTTACGACTCATATCTTCAGCCATTAACTGAAATAAAAAATAATTAAAAAAACATTTTATTACTGTTCAATTATTCCAGCTATCTATAGGAAAACAAAACTAAAAATTGCATTTTCACAAAATAAGAAAAAAAAATTTTTAAACAACACTCTAATAATTTTTAAGATATTATATACTATTTTGATTCAAATTATATGCAGTTTATAAATACATTTTTAGTTTTTTCTTAAGTGAAATAATAAGAGTATTCTCAGCACATTTAAAATTTGCAGAATAAAAATCCCAAACAGCTGGAAATATTTAAAGCAATTAAATAAAGCAGTAGATAAAAGGGAAAAAAATTCTATAAATTATACAATTTTTAAAGAAAATCTTTCATTGAGGTGAATTTATTGGAAAATTATATATATTGAATATTTTAAATCTTGGCAATGATTTTCTAATGATATCTGCATATTAGTTTTAAAATGTAATGCCAAAATTTTCATTAAGTTAAAAAAAAAGGTTGGGAATAGAATTTAAAGTATCATAAGTACACATTACCTGAACAGCTCGATTACGTTGTTGTAATACTTCATCTTTTTCTCTGATATGTTCTTGCAAATCCATGATCTTCTTTTCATGTTCTAATATTTGATTATTCAATTCCATTATTTTGGCATCTTTGTATACAACTTGAGCATACATTTCTTGGACATTGGACTCTTTCTAAAATATGAAATTAAACATATAAAATTTGAACAATTTTTGATTATATTAAAATTTAATATTTCAAGACTCTGAATCTGATAATGGACAATATCAAAATTTTTTTTTAAAATTTAGATTAAATCAAGAATTTATACTATTATTCTACAATACAATGAACACAAGTACTGGTAATCAGTAGTGAATTTAGAGTTTAAAAGTCTGAACTGATGCACATCTTCTAACAACTTGTCGATTTAATTTCAACATGTTATTGATCTATTTCAGTTTTTACATGTATTATCACTAAATAACTTACTGAAAATACATATTTTTATAAACAAATTTTAAAAAATCCATATCTGAATAAGTAATAACAATTATTTAAAAAACCAGTCATAATTATCAGTGAATTATTTCCTTATCAGTCATTAAAAGAATTCAATTATAATGATAGTTTATAAAGTAATTATTTCAAACACATATAATATTAAAAAATATTCTAAAGGTCATTTATGTATTAGGTAGAATATAGCAAAACCAGATAAATGAATTATAATTTAATCATTTAATGTAATCAATTTATAGAAATCGGATTTTTAAAAAATATATATATTTATTTAAAATTTAAGTTATTAACATTTTTAATGCAATCTGTTATCTAAAATAACTAAAATAATGAATAAATTTAGAAATAATAGCTTTAAATTCATGTTTTTTTTCAGATACAAAAATCCAGCATTTTTTAACTGTTTGATATCTAACACTTTTCATTAGAATTTTTTATTATATATATATATATATATA
>JAOUZG010009418.1:3578841-3660642 GCA_026289955.1 Argiope argentata
CCGAGAGTATGAAATGTCAGGCATCCCATCCCATCATGGATAGCGCAGTTGGCGACCACCTGCACTTAACGACCGAGACCGCCGACGTCTGTGTAGAATGGTCAAATTTAATAGACACGCAACACTTCGTCAAATAACTGCAGGAATCAATGTGGGACGTACGAGGGACGTGTCCGATAGGACTGTGAGGCGAAATTTGTCTTCCTTGCTTCTATGACAGCAGAAGACCGACTCGAGTGCCTTTACTGACAGCCCGACATCACCTGCAGCGACTCTCCTGGGCTCGTGAGCATATCGACTGGTCCCTAGACCAGTGGAAAACCGTGGTGTGATCAGATGAGTCACGATTTCAGTTGTTACAAGCTGATGGTAGAGTTCGAGTGTGGCGCAGACATAACGAAGCCATGGACCCAAACTGTCAGCAAGGCACTGTTCAAGCTGGTGGTGTGGGCTGTTTTTACATGGCATGGACTCGGTCCTCTGGTGCAACTGAATCGATCATTGACTGGAAATGGTTATGTTCAGCTGCTTGCAGATCACGTGCAGCCATTCATAGACTTCACGTCCCCACACAACGATGGAATTTTTATGGATGACAATGCGCCATGTCACCGGGCCAGAACTGTTCGCGATTGGTTTGAAGAACATTTCGGACAATTCCAGCGCATGATCTGGCCACCTAGAGCGCCCGATATGAATCCCATCGAGCATTTATGGGACATCATTGAAAGGTCCGTTCGTGCCCAAACTCCTGCACCATCCACACTTTCACAATTATGGACGTCTATGCAGACAGCATGCTCAATTGACACTTGTGGACTCCATGATACGTCGAGTTGTTGCACTTCGCCGGGCAAAAGGAGGACCGACACGATATTACCAGTCATCCCATGACTTTTGTCACTTTAGTGTATATATATATATATATATATATATATATAACTTTTGCCTGGCATATATATATATATATATATGCATGCAAATCCACAAGATACCATCATGCATATGGAATAAAATATTATTAAATTAATCAATTAGTTGGCAGTTAAAAACTGGATATTAATAGGTAGTAGTATCATGAAAATTAAACTATGTACATTTTATATCAAATTAATTCCACATATCTTAAACTGTAACATAAATAACTTTTAGTTATACAATCAGTAAACATTTTTTCCTTATTATTATTTTTTCTTAATAAATATTGCATTCAATATTTGGCATTCACATTAAACAAAATATTGCACCATATTCTAATTCAGATATTTTTCATAAGTATAATTAGTGATTTTATAGATATTGATCCTATGTTATAAACATTGATTCTTATCTCTTTTTGCTTCAGACATTTAATACAAAACAAAGAAAAGAAAAAGAGAAATATCAAATGAAACAGTACGGATAGTTTTACTGACTTTTTTTTTAATTCTATAGGTACTTGTTCTCTAAGGATATAACATTTTAATAGTGAAGGTAAAAATAACAATTTTA
Organism: Argiope argentata; assembly: GCA_026289955.1. NCBI lineage: Eukaryota > Metazoa > Arthropoda > Arachnida > Araneae > Araneidae > Argiope > Argiope argentata. Next base: position 3,580,333 of record JAOUZG010009418.1, read on the forward strand.
ATTCATTCCAACAGATAATTTTTTTCGATAAATTTTTTAATTATTTGAGTAAAATACATAAAAGTTCATCCAAATACAAATACTTTTAATATGTATAATAGAAAAGTTAACATAAAATGTAAAGAAATACTTTTCCAGCGGCATCAATAATATAGTTTGCAATGTGGTGAAAAATGATTTGATGATTAAAATTTGGTAGTTTTTATAAGAATATCAGTATTAATTGTATTTTTAACATTTTATAGAGTTTTTAAAATTCTTTATTCAATAAGATAATCTGTCTTATAAAATATTCTTTCAATGAAATGGAAATAGTTAATTTATTTCATTTCATCTGTAATCAAAAGTCTACATATTTTACAATAATGTTCCAATTATGAAAAAAAATCTTATAATTTTACAATACACAGTTTATAATACTGCCTGCTAAAAATGAAGCAACTATTTAAGAGGGAAAATAAAACAATTATTAAATTTAAATTACTATTAAATAAAGAGTATGAGCAAAAAGAATCATATCAAAAATATCTGAATTAATTAGTATACCAATTAACAATAAATTATTTCTTAAATTTTTTACTGAAAACAATGGGGCTTTTCGTAAGATATGCATAAATAAATTTTACTTTTATGGGAATAGTAATAAAATGCAAAGAAAAAAATGTAATATAGGAATGTAATAGCATTTACTAAAAAACACTATTTCTTTTGGTTAGTTAATTTTTTTTCATTCCTTTGTTTCACAATGACAGATTAATTATTCTGAACAAAATTATAGAGGGATCATTATCAGGTGAATGAGAAAACTACAGAAAATATTTGCATTAAATAAAATGATGAAAAATGATCTACTTGAAAATAAACAGATTTAGCATAGCATCATGAATGATAAAGTGTTAAAGATAAAATTCTGAGAAAAAGAACAAAATTATTTTTTCCCAAGTGCATTTAGGTCAAATTTCCAGTTTTGAAATTAAAGTAGAAGACAAGTGAAAAAGCTTCAATAAAAATAATAATAAAAAACAGCAACATTAACATTGAATATAAATGCAAATTTTTATTACAATGATACTGATAATTGGTTTTTAAAATTAAAATTCTGTTCAAATAAATTATGGAAAAAAATTGCTATAGGGTTTTCTCTTTTTTTTTTTTTACATGGTGAAATGATATACTCAGTATCATTTACTTTACTGTTAAGTTAACCTGTCTGCAAGAGTAATATACTTAATTCAGATTCTAATCTGATAGCCAAAAAAGTTATCTTAAGTGAAAAATCATTATTTATGTAAAATGTCTAGCAGATTATGTTAACTTTCAATTGTTGGCAAAGTAAATATGAGGGAGTTACTTCCTTCCCCTTAGCATAAAAAAAATAGTGTATATTTTTTAAAACATAAAAAAAAAAGTTACATTTATGAAAAAGGAACATAAACTGATTTCAATAAATGTTTTTAAAATTTACTTTTTAACTGAATTTATTTAAATCTCTCTCTCTTTCTCTCTCTCTCTCTCTCTCTCTCTCTCTCTCTATATATATATATATATATATACATACATACATACATACATACATACATACATACATACATACATACAGTAAAATCCAATTTAAATTTTATTTATTTATTTTTTATCTTAAGATAAACCATATTAACTTCATTATAAAATAGTCTTTTATTTTCTGATTCAATTCTATTTTTTTTATTTATTTATTTAAACCGAGCTCTACAAAACTATTTTAATCAGCACTTTCATAAGCACCAAGAGATAAAAATGTCTGAAGCTAAGCAAATTCTTCTAATAGATATCTATACACCCCTTTCCTAAGTCTACATGTGTTAAAGAATCTCTACCAGAATCTCATAGCATAAAATCACCAGAGAGGGGGCATATTTTGAGCTCATTTGCTTGTGCATAAAGTATGCTTCCTGAGTTGGAATGAACCTGAAGTTTTAAAAAAAAATCGAAAGTGCCTTCAATTTGACCCCAAAACTGCACAAATTTTTTTTCTACATTTTATAATAAAATATTTTTATATTTACCTTAGGTGATCTCTCAACTTCTACCTCCTTTGCCTTGGATTCATCACCAACAAGAGACGATATCAAAATGTTTTTCTCATTTAACTGCAATTCTAAATCATTTATTCTTTTTTCATAATTATCAGCAATTTTTTTCGATTCTTGTTCTTTCTTCTCTAATTGATGTTTGGCTTGTTCAAGCTGTTTTTTTAGTAGCAGCATTTTACCACGCCTAGATTGATCAGATGAATCGGAACTAGATGTATCATCGAAATCACAATCTTCCTTCTACACATTCAATAATGAACAGAATTATTTAACAAATAAGCAAAAATAATACTCTGTAACATCAGTTTTAATGTAAAAATATATTTATATGAAAAATCTTTAAATAAAATGTATCACATTTTTTAAAAAGCAATAGAATTATTAAACATAGTTATACTAAAAGAAAAAAAATGAAATTCAGGAAAAATCCAACAGATTTTACAAAATTGTATCAAGAATTATAAGAGCTTTTAAACAGAGATTTCAATAATCTTCAGATTTGTCTTTAAATGAAAATTGGTCAATCAATGCTAATTTAAAATTATTAAACAGCAAAGTTTTTTATAAAATTACTTTAATTTAAATAAAATATCATAAAAAAACTCTATTATTAAGAATTTTGGTATATTTTTGGCAGCATTTTTAATAAATCTTTCATTATTAATACAATTAAATTAAGATATTCAGTCTCAAGTAAAAATTACAGAAAAATATATTTCACAATTAAAAATTTATATTAAAAATATTCTTTAATAGCTGTTGTTATTAATAAATATTAATGGCTTCAACAGGCATACAGTTATGGATCAGAACTCACTTTAGGTTTGTCTTGTTCTTTAATTTGACTGGATAAATGGGAAATCTTTGCTTTAGACTGCAACTTAAATTTTTGGAATTTAGATGAAAGTTCCTAAAAATGAAGAGATAAATATACATTTCAATTTCATAAATAATATTTCTAATTTAATTTAAGTATGGAATAAAATAATTTCCCATTTTCTCACTTTAACCAGTACTGATTAAACATAAATAAGTATCTGCTCATTCAAGATGATGGAAGTACCAATGGAAATAGGATTCTGTTTTTGTTTTTGTTTCAAATTTCTATACACTTAAATTACTTTAGTATTAATACCAAAACTATATTTTTCAGCACCAGATAATCATTAATAGAAAAACTTACATCATATTCCTTGGACTTTTCTTGGAATCTTTTCTCATTATCACGAACTAAATCTTTTAATTGCTGAACTAAAATTTCTTGTTGTTGCAGTCTTTCCTTAAAGTCATCAAAGGCTGGAGCTTTCTCTATTGTTTTCTCCTATTTAAACAAAAATTATATTTATTAAGATGATATGATATGTAATTATTTTATATATAATTACAAAATTAAATTTAATTCCAAAGCAATTAGAAGCTTTACTTCTTCACTTTCAACTGCTGCTAGACCAGCAGCCTGAGATAGTTTATTCCACATAGTCTATCCACTGATATGGGGACATTTATTTGAACCTACAAATAAACAATGATTACAAATTATTTTATTAAATTGAATAAGTTTTAATTTAATATCCTGTTGTAAATTGCATAAGATGACACAAGTGAGCTAACAGCACTTTTTTCTTTGTCAAGCTATGGATAATAAGGTTGAAAAATGAGTTGAGTGACAGTTCTCATAATTTTACATCTTAATATATTTAGTAAATCTTAGCAGAAATAATATCCCAGTATAAATGTATCTAGTAATAAAACTGTGACAGTTAATGTGATCTGTAATTTATATATAACTATATAATAATTTTTAAAAGAAATATTTAGGATAAAGTTAAATGTTTAAGCAATAGTTTTGACATATTCCTAAAACCATCACTAATTAGTTTTAGTCATAAGTTTGCAATGTCACAACTTTCAACACTATAAACTCATATTTTTCATTAAAAAATATGTTGACTGAGAGTCTGAAAAAACACATAATTTTTAAAACTAAAATTTCATTACACTGTAAGAAGTAAAAACCATATGTATTAAATATTTACTGAAGTTATACATACAATTTAATTCTTTAAATAAAAATAATTTTAAATTTTTACTGCAATTATAATATATTTAGAACAATCATAAAAATTATCTTCTTCACTTTAGAAATATTTTAGAACTGTATCAAAAGTACTTTGAATAGTGGGATCATAACAGAGTAATCAATTTGTGCAGTATGCCTGAAAGTAACCATTTAAATGGAATGTCTTTTATATTAAATATTGAAGAAAAAAATTGACATAAAATGAATCATTTCATTATGATCAGAAAAATTTCATAAGTATAAAAAATACACACAAAAAAAACATCAATATTTCATACATGGAGTGTATATAATTTTCTGGTATAAATTAATGATTTTTGATAACACATCTTATTTTTTTAAAACTAATTGGAAAGTTTCTTTTTTAAAAAGCAAAATAATAAATTAAGGAAAAAGAAAGAGAGCTGTCTAAAAATAATGCCTCCTTTAAATTTAACAAATTTATGTACATGAAAGATGAACGGGTATGAGTTTGAAATATCGTTAAAAGATGAAAAGTCATACATATAAGCAATTAAAGAACACACACACAATTAGAACAGAAAGAAAAAATTGGCCTATATTTACAAAAATACGAGATCTAACACTTCATGATAAAGTCAGATGATGCGACATAGTTGGCAAGTTATGATTGCATGTAATAAATGGCATGTGTGTTATACAAACTGTAAACAAAAGCTAATAAAAAATTTTAAAAAAAAAGACAAGATTTTCTATAAATTTATTAATTGGTTATGAAAAACAAAATTAAAACTTGTTTGAAATGAGTAACAATAGAGAGAAAATGATTTTCCGAAGAAGAATTTTAATTATTTCACAAATTTTGTACTAACCGATTCAGTACATATTACTCAAAAATAATGAAAATTTATGATCGGAGTGAAATCATTTGTTTGTTGACGTTTCGAATTTCATCGTTGCCAAACAAATATTAACCAAACAAATACTAACCTTATTTGAGCAGTTAATACTTATATCTAAAATATTACATACAGTTGAAATTTTATAAACTCTTGGTGCATTTAAATATAAAAGATAGTTTTTATTTTAAATTACATTTAGGAAATATTAAAAATTTGATTTTACAGCAATTATAGAATGTTTAAAATATATACTTCCACTTCCTCTCTTAAAATGTTTTCTTTATAAAAAAAAATAATGATGGCTTGACAATAGTGGTAAAGCCTTAACAGAACATGCATTACAAAGAAATTTTGAACTGAATTAAACTGAACGAGAAAGGTCCCCGTTTATTTCTGTGCTTATTTTTGACATTTGACAACTTCATGTCTTTGAAATTGAAATCATTGAATGTGGCATAGCGTTATTTTATTAATTTTTTTTTGTTTCAAATAAATGTGAAGTGTTATTTTTGATTTTCAGAATATGTGAATTTATTACTTTATTTTTCTCATCATGTTTTGATTTATTTATTTCTGTAATACTTTTAAAACTACAATTTTGATAATATCCCAACTCTTTTAATTTAATTATATCATTGAATTATTGCTGGTAAGTTCATTTTAGTTTTTAAAAATAATACTTTCATTTTATAATAAAATATATTAACTAATGATAAACGAAATATTTAAACTTATAAAAATATTGATGATCTGATTTGTAATATATGAAATTGTTCGTTTGATTGCTTCATTATTTTAATTGATATTAGGAATTCTCTAGGGTTTAAGCTCCCCATATTCTTGGAAATGATGATTTATTTCCATTCTTCTCACATGTAAATTGGGAATCAGTTATATAACTGTAATATATATTATTAAATAAATATATTACTGTTATATAATAACAGTAATATATTTATTTAATATGCTTGTATAAATTTTTTATATTCAAGAATTGCAAATGTCAATTATAAATGTAGAGAATGTGTTTTCTTTTGTGAATTAAATTTAGCTAAGATTGTTACAATTTGTTTGAATCATCAAACCTTCAAAATGTACATATATAGAGAGAGACTTTGTATTTTATTTTGAAAACTATGTCATTACATTTTGAAATCTGACAAAAAAATGTCTTTTTAAAGAGATTTAGATAATATAAGTTCATTTTACACTCATTTACTCATATATTGTTGATTCTTGTGTTGAAGAAAGATGACATTTTTTACCAGAATTTAAAATTGAGTATAACTTCACTCACATCTACGTTATAATTTTATTTAAGGTTTAATTTATACTGATGTTTACTGATAATTAACTGCATGCCTTTGTCCAAACTTTAGGCTGATTTACATCCTTTCAAACTCTGCCAATTAACTAATATGGCACCTTTGGAAATTTTGTTTTGATGAATTGTTTTTGATTGCAGTTATAAGGACATCTTTGACATTATTTAATGATTAACTGGCAAGTAGATTATTAATACATATGTATTCAATAATTAAGACCTAGTCAATGCAGTAAAAGTAATGTTTAGTGAGACCCTTGTTGCACCAAGGATGCCAAATCGCCTATAAAGATGGCAGACAAAGTAAACACTTCTGTGGAATAGTTATGGTTACCATTTTCTGCAATATAAATATGATTTTTCAAAAAATATTTTATGATTTTTTATAAAATAGTCATAGTTCATGTTCAACTCAACCATTGTTAATAGTAGTAAACAAAACAGCATTAGAGTTGCTAGAAAAGCATTCCATTGTGTTGCCATATTGTCATTTAACTTGACTTGGGGGGGGACACTTATATTCACTTTAACTGTCAATGCTTATAACTGCTCCAGTACAGCAGAGAGACAACACAGTACCTGACAGCTACTGAAGAGCAATGCCAAATTGACTATTTCATCCAAGACAGGAGTTATCTTCTACGTAAGTGGGCACTCCTTAACTGCAAGTCATCGGTGCTTATAACTGTTTCATATTTGATAACTACAGAGATGTTATATTCTAATTAAAAATTTATTTGCTATTTTGTCTTAATATATTTTATCTATCATTTATTTAAATGTCCAAAATTAATATTAATATAATGAAAATTGATATTTGATCAATGCTAGTGAGAATGCATTGATCCTTTCACTACATTTTGGTGAAAATGGTTGATGGGATAATTTCAAAGTGCCTGAAATTTTAATTAAAATTTTTATTAAATTCAAATCAATTTAAAGATTTTTTTGTTTATAAATATTTTTTGTTTGTTTTTAAATATTTTTTTTTGCTTTTAAATATTTTTTGTTTGTTTTTAAATATCTTTTTGCTTGTTGCAGATAATGGATAGTGTAAAAATATTGCCTCCATGTAAGAGACTGAAAGTTGAAAATGAGCCTGACTTTTCTGGCAATAATAATCTTGAAAAACTAGGCAATCAGTCTAAATCTGCAATTACTGCAAAAAAGTCTGATCTCTTTGAAGATGAACCAAATTGTTCTACTTCTGAAGCTGCCACACAATTTTCTCTTAATGAAAAATCTGATTCTTCTATTGTAGTTAGAAGTCAAAATGGAAATTCTAAATTAAGGTAATATTTATATTTTTGTTGAAAGTAGTTTTGATTTGTATTTATTTAAGGATATCTAAAATAGTATTACTTAAGATTTTAATTATGAAATAATATACTTTTTAAATTACCAACTTTAAAAAAATGTTTACTTTATAAAAAACTATATGATCATATATCATGAAAATGTTATATAAATTTTACAAAAATTAATTCTTGAAAAATTTTAGTCTTGATGTTAAATTTATTTAAAATGAACTTTACTTGATAATAAAAAACTTTACTTGATTTAAAATAGTTATTTACTTTTTAAATTTTTAGTAAAATTTTATCATCTTGAGATGGAAAATTATTAAATTCTATTTTGAAAATTTACTAATAAATTTCTATTACAATGCATCTTTTCAAGTTAACTACCTATTTAGTTAATAGTATTCAGTATGCTTTAAAGTAGTTTTGATACTTGAAGTATAATAAGCAAAAATTGAATTTTTTTAAAAAATTTATGTTTACATAATTACTTAGTTTTGATTCATAATCATGTTTTCTGTGTTAACACAATAAAATTATCAAGATAAATTTTCTTGACATTTATTCTTGATATTTTCTCTTTAGCCGGACACAAGCAAAAATTACCAAATAATGTTGAATTTTGCCAAATTTCTTTGGCAGTTTTTCACTTGAGTCTGGCTAATGGAAAAGTACCTTATTCTTTAAATCCTTCTTCTTTTTTGAAAAAATTTAAGAGAATATAATAATTTTTTTTTAAAAAATTATTTATATTATAACAGTAGAGAAATTGAATAAATAAAGTTACTGTCTTTTTTTTTATTATTACTGAAGATTTTACAGAAATGGTAATTTTTTTTATTATGTATTTTTTCTTGCAAAAGTTGTTTGAATAGCTATTATATATTGAATCATTATATTTATGAATTATAATTATTATACTTTGATATTCCTTGAGACAACCTACAATATCTTATTGTTTCTTTATAATAATAATAAAAAAGAAATTTGATCAAGAATATTTTTAGCAGATTCATCATGGCCATCTGAATAGTTGTTTCTGAATTTTATTGTAATGACTTTTGAAGATTATTCGATTATCGGTAGATTAAGATATTTAGCCAAGACTTCTAAATATATTGCATCTCTGATTCACTGAATCCATCTGCATTTAACTGAAAAAGCAAATATTGTTTTTTTAAAAAATATATGTAATTGTTTTTTTATTTGTATATTTTAATATATTTCTGTTTTCTGTATTTTAAGATGTGAATATGCAGGCACTGAAAATGAATTAGAAAAGGATGATTCTAATTATTTTAGGTAGGCTGATATATTATGATATTATTGAATTTTATATAATTTTTTTGTATGTGTATAGTTTCTCAACCTAGTTTCCGTATATCTGCAGTTTTGATGATGAAGTTTATTAAGTCAATTTTAGAATAAAGCAACTCTGTCTTGTATTGAAGTTTAAGAATATAATATTGGCTAGTATATTCTTAATGCTCGTAATTTCAAAATTAATAAATGAATTTTTTATAGGTGTTATGCTGATCTGTCCATTCATAGAGTAATGATTGGTGATTATTCAAGAACACAAACCTATAGAAGAGCTATATTAACTAATTATAAAATATTCCATCAAAAAATTGTATTAGATGTTGGCGCTGGTACTGGTTAGTATATCAATTTTATTTCGTCGTATTACATAACTATAACTTCTTGTTTTGTTTTATAAGTTTTTATGATTTCTTGTATTTATAGACCATTAAAATAATTTTTATAATTAAATATTTTGGTGTTTATTGTTTTGAACTTTTTAACTTATCTTTGGAAATGGGATTATTTATATATATCAAATTAATTAATGTGTGAAAATTTCATTCCAGGTATTCTTAGCTTGTTTTGTGCTCAGGCTGGCGCTAAAAGAGGTAATTAATAAAAATCAAAAAATAAAATAATATTAAAAGAGATTAATTAAAATAAATGTGTAAAATTACTCCTCATTATTTAATAATTTTTAAAAGTTCATTCTATTTGAAGTAATATTATGCATAACTGGGTTGCTCTTAGTTGTTTCTTTTAATTACTTTTTGTTTTAAAACTTTTCTTTGCTATGCCATTAAGGTTTTAAAACCATATCTACTATTGTTCAACTTTCTCAACACATTTTGTTCATATATTTCTTACAATTAGTTGAAAATACATAAATTTAAATATCTATTAAATATATGCAGTATTCAACAACAACAAAAAAATGTATACTTTCAGAATTGTCAACATTTTTCAAAACATGCACACTTTTTTTATGCAAGTTACTCTAATATGATTTCACTTTTCTGTCTTACTTATAGTGTATGCTGTAGAGGCTAGTGGCATTGCTCGAGAAGCTCAAAAAGTTGTTACATCAAATGGATATGCAAATAAAATAACAGTAATTGAAGAAAAAATTGAGGTAAGAGTTATCTGCATTAGTTTTTGCTAAATTATCCTTAGTTAATTTCATTTCAATTTTATAAGCTTCTGTTTGTGGGTGCAATATAAAAAAAGAATTGAAAGGAGGATCTGTTTTTTCATCGTTTATTATTCTTTAGACAACAGTCCATTTTATTATATGTATTTTCCATTCCTTCATTTTACTAAGTTTTTGTAAATGGCAAAAGGTACAAAAACACCTGGGATAGTTGATGAATAACTTATCCAAATTTAATTAAAGTATTGCTGTTTTAGAAGCAGAATTTTTCCTTCTATGGTTTTTTTCCCTTTGCAGAAGTTATATGCTATAATTTTTGTTTCCTATTTTGCCAAATCAAAGAACTATATAATGTCTTTTTAAAAATATATTTATATTTATTTATTGAATAGTTTTGTATTTATTATTTTTTAGGATGCAACGTTGCCTGAAAAAGTTGACATCATTGTTAGTGAATGGATGGTAAGTTTTATTTATGGTATTAAAATGAGTGATTACATTCAGTTATGCAGAAATTGAATGAGTATATAATTTATATTAATATGGAAAATGTAAACAGTACAGGAAATTACTGACTAATTAAAAGCAGAATAACCTTAAAATTTTTTAAATATTATTCTTGTTTATCAATTAATTATTATAACTTATGATTTCTGATGCTATATCAGGCCTTTACTAGAAAATTAAAAAACAAAGCAAAACAAAACAAAACTTTATGAATATTTTATAACTAGTCACCTTTGATGATCAATCAATGTAGTGAGTACTGATTATGCTTAATTTCAATTAAATCTCTTTTATACAATTTAATGTTCTTGTAATTTCAACCGAGAATTATGTTTAAATATCAGATTGTGATAGACATTAAATTTGTGTTATTTTAATAGCTTTATACCTTTATATTTGTTTTGTGTATTAATCTTTCATGTGGAAACAAATCTTATACTGTAGTGTCATTAAAATCTTCTTTCTGTATCACATTGCTTTTTCAGTAATACAATTTCTTTCTCTGATATTTTTTGTCAATTGTACAGATAATTTGCAAAAGTGCTCTTCTTTATCTGTTAACAATGAAAAAAATACACAATGAAATATTTTCTGGAGTAATGAAAATTTATAAATTTTATTAGTACAACAAAATCTATTGCTAAGAGTAATGCAATATATATAAATATAAACATTTAGTAAAATTTAGCAAAAAAGAAAAGAAAGGAAAGAAAAAAAAGAGAAAGAGGGGAGGGGGTAAAGAAGACAATTGTTACCATTAGAAAAATAATTTTTAAAAAATTTCATGCTTTAAATATTTGTTTCAATTTCTTAGAGTTGTTGAGGAAAAATGCGTAGATCTTACTTTTTCTAATTAATAAAAAAATTCCTCTTGAGAGATACATTCTTATCAAAGTATATCAGTGATGGATTTAGTCTGTCATTTAAAGTATCTTACACCTGGTCATACTTTCTCCTTTATTATTATCAGGGATAAGTTTAGAAATATAAATTGTATTTTGCTATGTAAAGCTTACCATGCTTTCTTTATACTGTTGAAGCAACGATTTATATATGGCGATACTTGCGATCACATTGATAATAGTTTTATTTCATTTGAATTTTAGTGAGCTTCTTATCTCGAAAACTATTATTTTTCATTTTGTAATGATTTCATTTATATTTTAGTGAGCTTCCTACCTCAAAAACTATTATTTTGCATTTTGTAATGTAAATATTTTTGTTTTTTTTAGTTAATTGAAAATGTCAATTAAATTAAAAGAGATTTTGTAAAGACCATGGATTAATTATTTATTCAGATTTTCCTTATTTTAGGGTTATATGTTGATGTATGAATCAATGCTCCCTTCTTTTCTGTTTGCACGAGACAAATGGTTGAAAAAGGTAACTATTTATTGCATTTGTTTTAAATGTGGATTCTGCACTGATTCGCTAGTTTTTGAAAATTATTTTCCCAATAGCTGCATTTCTGTAACTAAAATCATTATTAACTGCAGGATTTTAATAACAAAAATGCAGAATCCATACTTATCGATTCATTTGGTGCATGTATTTGGTTATATAGGTATTTTAAAAGTAAGATGATGATCAGTTTAAGGCTTTATATATATATATATATATATATATATATATATATAGGAAATTTGATGAATTAAAAAATGTAGCCATCTAGATCTGTTGTTATCCTGTTAACAATATCACAGATAAAATTGACATCAATTAACTAAAAAAATTTGAAAATCTCATGTATAATGACAAAGCGTTTAAGTAATAATTTACAATTTGCAGTATACTTTAGATGTAAACATATAGTTACATTAAAAGTAACTACTTGCCATGAGATCTTCTCTATTCTATAAGTTCACGAACATTTAAATTCAAGTTACTCACTAAAATCAGCTTGAAAAAAATAGTAATTGAAAAAGATGCAATTCAGAGTACAAAATAAAAATGATACTAAAATTAAATATTAAGAATCTTCAAATGGTATGGAAATATTGTGAATAATTAATTTTTATTCTCTTGGCTTTATCCTTCATCATGCAATTGTCTCTCTTACTAACCATTGTACCTTGTGATGTTTCTTAAAAGGTTCAGATGAAAATTATTCTTTAAAATTGGAGTGAAGCAGATACTGATATAATAACTAAAAGAAATGTATTTTCCATATAGGAAATTAAAAAATAATGATGAAAGAAAATGAAATATCTTCTTTTATTTTGCCTTTTATACTTAACAGAACTTTTTGTTTAAATTATGTTACTATTATGAATTTCTCAGTGTTGTTCATTTGCATATTCATAAATATTTTCAAACTTTGTTATATTCATGATTGGCAATTATAGAGATATCTTCATAACATTTTAATCATAAGTTGCATATTAAAAATTGCAAATCTTAGCTCATTGATTTTAGCTATAATTATTCAGCTGTAAAAGAAGTTAGCATCCCATATCTAATTATTATTTATATTTAGTTTTATTCCCATTTGTTAAAGAAAAAAAAAAGGTCTGAGCCATTAGATGTCAAAAGAGCATTACAGTTTTATTGAACCATGCTTAATACTGATTGCTGTGTAAATGCAAAACAAGCATGTTCTTATTACTGGCTTATCAAAACCATTGTATTTACCTGTAAAATGTCATAGTTTTTTTTCCAAATTTATTCTAATTCAACTGTAAAATTTTGTTTTAATTTTTCTGATATTATAAAAAATATTCTAGGATGGTAATCTTTTTCCTGAAGAAGTCAGAATATATATTGCACCAATACAAGATCCTCAAGAATATGAATATAGGTGAATACAATTTGTGTGACTTAATTATTTTAATACTATTTTCTAGACTTTTTTTTTTGAAAATTAAATAGTTACTGTGAGACATAATTTTCATTTTGATAAGTGAAAAATGACACACATATTTTGTTTAAATAATTCATAAAGAAATAATTATGGAATAGAATTTACTCTGTACAGTAAGCACTTTCATTTTATTATTTTTTTTTCTAAAAAATATTTTATTGAATAAATGTACATGATTCTTTAAATCTACTTGTAAAAAAATGTGATCTAATTAGATTAAATAACCTAATTTTGAAGGAAAATGAGAAATTATTCATTGGATCTTTTTTCTCTCCTCCCAGTTGCATAACTTAAAATTTTTTTTTAAATTTCTATCTGGCTTTACTGAATCATTCATACATTTTGATATAAAATTAAATTGTGTATCGATTTATGATGCATGATTTTTTAATTGTCATTTTTCATTCAGTTACTTTATGAAATTATAACATTTTATTATAAATGTAATAATAATAACATTTTATTATAAATGTAATAATAATGTAATAACTCTTTTAAAAGGAAAAATATTTTAGTCATATTAGAAAAGTAATCCCCCTCCCCTCTCTAATCTTTTTGATTCATAAAAAGATGAAATAGAAATGCCTATTTTAGTAGCTGTACTTCATCCACACACTTCTCATGTCTTAACCCTTAGTAGCCTGATTTACGAAAGTGATTTATTTTTAATATTACTGTGTTTGCTTGAAAATAAAACAATAATGACATTTGATTTTTTTTAAAATTTCATTGGAAAGAATATTATACAACAGTAAAATGCGTACAGCCAACTTATAAAAAAACTAATCGTAATGTGAACATTCGGTTTAAAAGATTGGTATCAAAATTGAAACTCTAGGTTATTAAGGGTTAATGGGTGATTGCCAATAATGATCCTCTCCATGAGTTGGGGAAAATATATATACTAAAGTGCTGCATTATGTAAAAAAAAGTTAACTGTTGCTTTTGGGTAACTTTTTAAAAACATTATTATTTTAATGTTATTTATTTAATTCTTTTTAAATTTATGTGTATAAATTAGTTTGTATTTTCAGTGTAGAGTTCTGGAAGAAAGTTGAAGATGCTTATAAAGTTGATATGAGTGCTTTAGCTTCAGTGGCTGCAGAACAAATGAGAGGTAAATTGCTTATAATAAAATCTATATCAAATTTCGTTTTGTTTTTTAGAAGAAAATAACTCCTAAAACTAAACTGAATTCTCTTTAAAAAACCATATTTGTTGATGTTTTTGTATAAACTAACTTGATAGTTTGATTTAATTTATATTATATTCTTAAGCTAATATATAACAGAGAATTTATTTCATAAAATAATGTTTCAGTTTCAAATTGCATGAGGCTGCAGATCATGTTTTGAATAGTGATCATATGATGCATACAATATTTGACTTAGCCCTCTATTTGCCAAATTTTCACACCTCAATAGTTATAGAATATTTGATCCATGAAAAAGTGTTTATTTCCAAGTTTCATGCATAAAATAAATCTTTTGTTGGAATTATTTGCAAATAGATATAAAAGTTATATGTTTCAACCCAAGGTTAAAACTTTACTGCCAGGCCAATGGCAGTATATTTTTTATTTAAAAACTTTTCACATATGTTTAAAAATCTATTGTGTTCCTATTAATTTCTGCTCTAATAACATGATAATAATTGGATAAATTGGATTTAAACTTATATTAGGTAAATATAATCTTTTAATGGATTACTTTGCCTTTAGTTTGAAATTCCTTTTTTCTACTACTTTTTGTATTAGTATCTCTTTTGTAATGTACGTTCCTCCTTACCCCATTCTCTGCTATCCTTTCTTTTTTGAGATTTTAATTTGTGGAGCTATAATATTATGTTTTATGCAATGTAACAACAGTTTTTTTTATTTATAAAAATTTAGCGGCTGTACACGTGATGTCTGTTGATCCAGCTTCCATTTTGTCTCATGCAAGTTGTGTTACAACATTGCATTTAGCTACTGTTGAAAGGGAATTTTCACAATGCGCACAAGTAAGTCTTAGCAAAATATATTAATCTTAATCTGGTTAATCATTTGTTTTACATGTCTATGGTAGAAATTGAGCATATATATATATATATATATATATATATATATATATATATATATATATTGCATCCTTAATCTACTAGCTTTATTTTTTAAAAAAAATATTTTTATAACTGAAAACAGAGGGTGCATTATTTTATTAAATGATCTTAAAAAAGGCTTTGAAAACTACTTTTAAGCACTAGCTTAATTTTGAGAATATGCTTAATTTTGAGAAAAGATCCTTAAAAAATGCTTAAAAAGTGAATTTTTTGTTGTTTTCCCACATGTTGAATATGATTTTTCGTAGTTGTTATCCAAAAGGGGTAATATGAAATACATATTGCAATATAATTGTGATTTGAAAAGCATTAAAAATTTTTTTAGTGTTTCAGATGTTGAAGAATTTAAGTTGTGCATTGATTAACATATACTTAACCTTTTATGTATTGTTAAAGAAGAATATGCAGATGGGTCCAATCAACAGAAAATAAGATATGCAGGAAGAATTTGATGTGCCAAAGAGATATATCAAACATGATAAAACCTTTTCTGAAAATATATAAAGTGAAGCATTTTTGTAGTACATTGCATGTTCAAAAATCATTCCCATAAAATGTCTTTTCAGTACAAATCTTGAATGATCTATTAAAGGGATTTCACTGCATTACATTGAATTGTCCATTATCGTATATAATTTAGTCGATCTGGTTTGATATAATTTTAAGTTAAAGCCATGGATTTTTAATAATTATGATTTCTTTCTCTCGGTTAAATGCTTCCACCCATTTTTATTTGTTGGACCAATTTCATCAAATTATTGTTTTACTTAAAAGAGAAAAGTTAAATCCAATATTTAAATTTTTAAAAAGAAATGGAAAAAAAAGTTTTGATTTTTTTTTTTAGGATTAAGATTTTGTCATTTTATGAAACATTTTCTTCCATTCTTTTTATAATTTTTATTAAAAAAAATTCCCAGTGAAATCTCTATGCCTCGATCGATAGAACAACCAAGTTAGAATTGTGAAATTTAGGAAAGTTATTTTTTGGGGTATTAAAAGTCCAATAAGAATGGATTTTTTTAAATTTTTTAACTCAAATCATTTAATTGACCATTTTAATTAAAAATGAAAATGGAATTTTATCATGTTTTCACTATAACATCAAAACATATTGTTTTACAAAAATTATTTCAATGCTATTTTAAACATTTAAAAAAGTAATTTTTTAATGATTAAAACTTTGTTTGAATGAATGCAATCTTCAAATAATTTTTGAGAAATTAATTTTGGTTACAATTTATAACAATGATTTTTTTAATAATGAAATTCAAAACAATATGATTGCTTCTTTGAATCATTAAAGCATTTTTTTTAAAAATTGCTATTAAAGCCATGTTAAAAAGAAGGGATGCTTTTACTTTAATTTTTAAAAAAATTACAGCAGTCATGGAATCAGATTTTTTTATTGATAAGATCTCTAAAATTTTGAAACTCGTGCTATCTTCAAAAATTGCTGTTTTTTTTTTTTTTAAAGTGCTTCTGCTGGCATTTTTTACTTTTCATTTTGCTATTAATTAAAAATCTGTTATTTTTTGTAACTAGATAAATTTGTTTTTCTTTTTTAAAAAGAATAGAATTTGTGAAAGCATTTTCATTTCTTTGTTTAATGTCTAATAATATTTTACTGTAATTTTTTTTTAAAAAACTATGAATGTAAGCAAAACTATTTTTTTAAAACTATGAATATAAGCAAAAGAGCAAGTTTTTATTAAATTTATGGAATATTGAATTTTAATAAATTCCAGAAATAAGAAGCAATTGTTCTTTTGTGTGTGTCTATAGTTTGGCCATATCTGAATGCTGTTAATCTTTTCTATTAGAAACATAGTCTATCATCAATCATTAATTATCAATTATTATTATCAATTATTAGAAAAATCAGCAGTTTTGCACAAACTTACAATGATAGCCATTTTGAAATACTTAAATTTCTAAGCTTTATAAGACTGCATTTTATTTTTCCATCCCAGTTTTTAGATATATTAAAAGTAAATATTCAATTTTTGACTATGCTATTCTTTAATGCAGCTATCAAAATTTGTAGAAATGATGTACTCATCTAAATAAATTGCTAATTGCTAATTATTATTGCTAATTTGAAAAATGTTGAAAAAGATAATAGATTTATATAGTTAAACTTTTAAAAGTTGATTTATGTTTTTATTAAAATCAAAAAGACAATTTTTCTTACACTAGAAGACTTGCTATTGCAGAAATAAATATATAAAGTGTAAATCACAGACATTTCAAATTTTAAAATTCAATAACAATTATAATACTTAATTTTTGTTTCAGTTTCTCATTACATTTATATTTTAAGTAATATAAAAATTATTAAAAAAAATTTTACTCATTCTTTTTTATTTGTTTGTTTTTATTCTAATTTTTTCAGGGTTCGTTTAGCTGTGAATCATTTGGTTCAGCTACAGTACATGGATTCGTTATTTGGTTTACTGTACATTTTCCTAATAATGTAATCTTGTCAACATCTCCCTATGAAAGGTGAATATAAATTATATATAAAAATGTTTTTTATTGTAAACATTGTTATTGCCTGTTTCATTATGTATATGAAAATGTTTTTCTCTCTTAGCTACATACTTATGACTTTGAAAATAAATATTATTCATGACAGTAATGTTATAAATATTTTGTTTTTAATTAACTGATTCCAGTATTTTAGGTTCCTTCAAAATTTTTTAGAATAAAGAATTTTAAAAAACTGATTTCAATATATGGAACCTATCAATAAAAAAGGTGAGGGAAGAGTCAAGTAGAGCTTTGAATCTGAAATTTTTTTGAGCTTGTCCTTTTTATAGATATACATATTGCTTTCCGGTTGATGAAACTATGGTTTAAAAAAGTTAATAGAACATTTTTTGCACTCTCATATTTATCTGGGTTTTTTTTAAAGTCCAGATAAATATGTATATGCATACCATATCTCAGAAATATAATTTGCTTTATAATTATTCAGTATTATTTCTTAATTATATTATTTTGAGTATAAGTATTTAAACTTTAAAAAAAAAATAAATAATTCTAGAATCAGTGTTTGGAAGAATCAAATATATAATTATTATCTAACTAATTGAGAGTTTTATAACAATTTTTTTACTTTTTTTATTGATTGAAAAGTAAGTTTTCTGTAAATATGTAGTGATGCTCAAGAAGACAATATAGGTATGTCAAAGTAGTGTATAGTAAATTGAATTTACAATAAAAGAGAGAGAGAGAGAAAAAAAAGAAATATTTAAATAGATTGTATTTTGTTTGATTGATATTTTTTTAAAATGAATCTTTTAATTTAAAATCACTTTAAAGTGTACTGTTACTTAAGAATATTAAAAGTTTTGAATTTTATTTTATTTAAATTTATTTTGTTGAAAATGACTTGGTGCCTTCAAATTTTATGTTGTCATTAGGATTTAACTTTGATTTTAAAATTAACTGATATATATTAATGTATAAGTAGGTCTTTATTAGATATTTTGTTAAAAATAATAATTTAATCTTTATAATAATAATTTTTCATTATTAAAATATATGCATTTCATTTTGTCCCTGACAAAGCAAGGTATATTAGTTAGCAGATTACTTGAAGGATTCAAATTTTCTGCTAATTTAAATACAAAAAAAAATGTAATAATAATGAGTTATTTTTAATGTTGTTAAAGGGTGAAATATAAACCTAAACAATGAAAGTGCTCTCTCTGAAATGAAATTTGTTGTAGGGAAACACATTGGGAACAATCTGTTCTTTATATACCTCCTGAGCAAGTAGAGCAAGATACTGTGATATCTGGAAATTTATGGATTCGAAAAGGCGAAGTATATCATAGGTTAGTCAATGTATTTATAAATAATATTATTATATTTTATTAGTAGTATATCAAAATATTTGTCTATAAATTTCTTACCAGGGAATATGGTTAATTTTTATCCATCAGTATTTTGTGGTACGATCCTTTGAATTAACATAATTTTTAAAATAGTATCAGTTATCTCAACTTCACTAGCTTAAATTGAAGTAAAAGTTAAAAAGTATGTAAATAAAACAGTATGAAACATTATTTCTTAATTATTTGATTGCTGAATTCATTTTTGTTTGTAATTGAAAAATCTTTTAAAACCCTTATTTTTAAGGATTTTAACTCTTTTCTAATTCAATATATTAAATGTTTAATAGTTCTCAATTTAAGAAAAAATCAACATATTGATTAAGAAGCTTCATATAAGTCAAACTTGAACTGTTCGTAATGATATCTCAGTAGTATGAAAGCAGTTTCTTTGAAAAATCACCAAATCACGGCTGCGGTTCTGATGAAAAAAGCATTGTTTCTTATATATCCAAGATCCCAGTTATAGATTACTATATAAATTTTTTCTTTAAATAACAGTTTTAAAAGTAGTGTTGTATAAGATTTGGAAAAATAAAAAGGATGAATATAATGTAAAATGTTCTAGACTCTATTGTATACTATTCTGCATATTGAGATTTTGAATCATGTATTTTTTATATTTATTATTTACTTATGATATTTCTGCAACTCCCTGACTACTTGTCTCTCAATTTTTGTAACATAATTTTGTATTATAATAGATTTGAATTATCAGGAATACATAATAGCAATTTGATTTCATTTTGTTTGCAAATATTGCATGAAAATAGAGATTATAACCTTCTGACTGCTGTTTTTTTAAACTTTATTAGTCGTTATAAGTTTCATGCATTTATATTTTCTTAACTTTTAATTTCATTTTATGTTTATTGATATGATCAGAATCTATAAAGGAGCCTGAAAATGTATTGACTTGCATTTTCATTATGATATTCTCTGTAATATTATCTATAAATATGTTTTCCATTTGCATTTATTATAATTTTTCTATGAACAAATGAAATTTATTTTACATTGCAGGTTTTTAGATATAGAGCTTGACTATCAGGTGGATAATGGGGAGAGGAAGAAAATGAAATATAAGATGAAAGACTAGTTTTAAATTAATTTTAATAAATATAATTGTTGTGTTTTGCATATGGCTTATTTATTCATTCAGGACACTTTTTTTTAAAAAAAAACTTAATTATTTTTTTGTTGGATTGTGTGTTTTACTGCTACAAAAAAAAATCATATTTATGTAAATTTTTCCTATAAACACAGTTTTAATTTTGTAATAATCATTAAAACATTTTCTTTTTCTGTTTTGTATGCAGTTTTGTTCCTTTAATCTTAATTTTATCAAAATATTTTCAATGTGATTGGTGGTCTGGTCACTATGGTATGACTTAACATTAGGAAAAAGTGAATAATTAAAAAAAATTTAAGCTTTCAATTTCTTTCTGACTAGATGATTGATGAATAGTGCAAAAAATAATCTAATCTTTTCCTATCTCGTTAATCTAGTTCAACTTTCTATGAATATTTAATTTTGGTATGATGGCCACTTGGCCAAAAATTACAACTAAGGTATAGCAATACATTTGTGGTTTCTTCATTGGAGATGGAGGCCACTAGTATTTTTTCTGCAATTTAAAAAATGTAATCGTTTTTAACAGTTGTCATATTTTACTTTTATTGATCTTTTCTGGTAAAATATCTGTTGCAGCAATTTATGTTGAGGTGGGAATGAAAACCTGTTTGTCTTGCAAAAAATTCTTGGCTTATTTTGAAATAACCATTAGAGCTTGATAAATGTTCAAATTGCATAAAATCACATAATAGAAGTGTATTTAAATATTCACATTAAGAGATATCTGTTGTATTCTTTCTTATAGGAAAAACTAAATATGCCAGTTTTAGTGTACTCCAAAATGTGTTTTCTAAAAAACAATGGAAAATGACTAGCATGAGGTCAATGTTAACTAAGAACGGAAAATTTAAAGATCTTTATATATATATATATATATATATATATATATATATATATATATATATTCAGTATCATCTGCTTTTGTTTCAACAAACCACCATTCTTCAATTTAAATATAATAATGTGCCTTTATTATGTAGAAACTAGTTAAGTATATTGGAAAATTGTGAATTCTTAAGCAAAAACTCTTTTTAAAAGAATAACTTAACTTACTTGTTTTGTAAGCCCAAGATAAATCATGCACAGGAGTAGAAGTTTTCATAACTTTGTTGAACAGGACTAATCGAATCAAGCACTAATATTTTGGATAAAGACAGTGATTCCCTTAGAGTACTTTGAAATAAATAAGTTATTAAGAAAAAGCTGTAAACTAATTATGAAATTAAATGCTTTTTACACCAATTTAAAAAAAGGCAAAACATTATATGCACTGAATACTGTATGATTATGTTTATTCGAGACAAAATATTTTAAATGGTTTGCACACCAAAATTATCTCGTCAGAAATTCTCAACACGTTTTCAAAAATCGAATTGTAAATTTTAAAGCAGGACAATTCTCTTTGGACTGTTTCAAAACTGATTTCTGTTTATTGCAGGTACTATAAAATTAAAGCAATGCCCTATTTCTTTTCATTTTTTAAAAATTTCTTCTCATTTTAACACAAGTTAAAATATGTAAGGATTTTAATTATCTGTTTGATATTATTATCCTAAATTGTTTCATCGTTAATATTACTTTAATATTATTTAAAATAATAAGTGCTAAATATATAAACATTGAAATCTATTATAATAAAAATGGAGCTCAAAATGCGTTGCTAAGCGCTAAACTGGAGAACGGCTCGACCGATTAGGCTAATTTTTTGTTTAATAGTTTCGTTAAGACACGAGGATGGTTCTTATGGAGTGAAAAAATTAAAAAACTCCGTGGAAAATAGTTAAAACGACACTTTTCTTACTTTCCCGCCAAAAATCTTTATTTCCTTCCCCCACACCGAGTAAGATAGCAGGAAGTAATAAATTATGATTTGTTTAGAAAGAAATACGCGAAGTCAGTTGGTTTTCATTCATAGATAACGGGATGTTTAAAAAAGAAAGGAAATAGCTGCTTTTATTATTAGTCTGTATGAATATTTAATCTATGCCTGCTCAAAAAAAAAAAAAAAATCGGCAGGAAAGGGAAAAAAAAAAAAAGAATAACAAAGTGAAAATAGGGTTTGTGGAAACAAAATTAGTGAAGAAAAAAAGGATAGAAAAAAAAGAAAAAAAAAAGGATGTGTGTGTTTCAATATTATTTTCTCTGTGCGCGGCATTTTCCAAGCTGTTTTTAAACTTTAGCTTCTCTTAAAAACCAATTGTCTTTATTTGCTTAGTGTGTTTACATTTATGAAAATTTGAATCTCATTATTCTATAAAAACGTAGAATTTTAGAGCTTTCCCTCCACCATTTTAGTAAAATATCAATTCCGGTACAATCATTGCTCGGATAGAAAGAGAAAGATGAATAGCACAATGAACAGAACATCTGAAGAAAATAATACTAAATAATACTATAAATGAATTATATGATTATCAAAATTTGTTTGGTTTAAAAATATTTTGATGAAAAACCTGTTATGAGACACAGCTAAATAAAACATTATATGAAAATTTTTGCGAGCATTAATACTGGCGAACCGACTGGTCGCCAAAGGCGGCTAGTTATTCAATAAAATCATAAGGTACTAAAAGGTGAAATAAAAAAAATTTAATTAACTGGAAACTCTAATAGAATGATTAATGGGGCTTTATAATTGAATTTCCGCAGAGCAATTCAACAACATTCGGAGGACAAGTAATAATTTACAAATGTTAAGACGGTAAGTAGGCATCTTGTGTATGGAAATAATTAATAGAGTGGGCTAATGCATTTTTTAAAGAAGATTTACCAATCCAAAGCCACTGCTGACAAGAGTTAGAAATTTAAACAGTCAAAGTAGACATTTATGCTTATTGCTGAAGGGTAAATCGGTAAAAAAACATAAACTTGTCACTTTTTTTTTAACATTTCTGCAGCTTTTTATATCTTCTAGTTCATGCATGTGGCTATATTCCTATACAATTGTGGATTTTTTTTTCTTTGTACTTCCCTAGCTGTTTGTATTCTCAACCTGGAATCGCTTTCCATATATTTTACAAATTAATGTTTCTGCCTTGCGTTTGCTCCAAACGAAAGATAGACTTTAGACTAAAAGCAGCAAATGAGAATCTAAAATTTAACATGTCACCTGATTTGTTTCTATTTCTTCACACACCCGGTAGCTATGAATATTTTGTAGCTGAAATGAAGAAGGTTTAGTAACTCATTGGCGGTGGTTTAGTAAATTTGGCGATAAACCGTCGACGCCAACAAAATGGCGAAAAACAGTTAAGGTTTGAATAATTTTTTAAAAAATCGCGATTTTTTGCCATTATTGGGTGTTTAGCAGCTAATTGGGGATGCCTTCAAATTTGGAGATAAAGATCGACGGTCTAATACGTAAGTACCAATAATCGTTAGGTTAGATTTTTTAAAAGAAACGGAACATTAATATAAGCTTAAGGCTATTTTGGAATGGAACTCGTAATTTTGAACAGTAGTCAGATGATAAGGGTTACACTTGATCTGGAACGCCCTCACCCAATTCCCGCATCACTCCAATAAAACAACCTTCGCCTCCATACAGTTTTACATGCACATTCGATGGCATCGAGCGGGGATTGAACTTGGAACCTTCCGGTCCCTATGACATTACTTTACCACCGCGGTCCCCACAAAAATAACGAGAAACAATTGATGAGGTGAGAGATAGAAATTTTTTCGCCTACAACTTTCCTTTCCCTTTATTGGAAGTTCTAATATCGTTTCTCGAGGTTGATTGTGGGGTTCATTGATAGAGCTGTGTGGAGAGTTCACATATAAAATAAAAATACTTAATAGTGAATCTTAGTTATAATTTCTATTCGGAGCAGGCCAATAGGGTGGATCGACTTTACAAAGTATTCCTAATTAAATTATTCATTAATTTAAAGGCAATTTTGCGGATATGAGATAGAAACAAAAATGAGGTTTGTTTTATTAAACCAGTTTGTTTAGTTGGTCGGCTTTCGCAGTATTATGCATACGTGTTTTTGTTGCATAAAATAGAAAGAGATACAATAAAGATATCGCACAAAAAATGCTTACTATTTATTTATTATTTACAAAGGCAGTCAACTCAGAACATCTGCATTTTTAAGTTCTTTACTAACGATCATATCAATTCTCTCAAGACATAATTTAATCCTTATTGCTCACGCACAACATCGATATTCTGCCCGTTATGGACACAGTATTTGACTTGGGCATTGTGGCAACAAAACACGGCTCTCTGAATTGCCAACAGGGGATGTTAAAAACTACAATAAAATACAAGTTATTTACATAAAATTGTACAATGGTCACGGAGGCTTGCCACAGTGCTGCTAGGAAGCGAAGCACTCGCTCTGTGCGTATAACACGGCATCGTGAACTGTGGGGAATAAGAATTCTTTGCTGACAGAGTCGAAGAAGCCCTGCCTCTCCAAACTCTCGAGAACAGGTTCTGAAAAAGAGATTGAATATTCAGATATTTATCCCCCTCGTAAATGCATTATTTTTTTTAATTATTTAATCGACAGTTTTCTTACCTTGAACACAAGCTAAATATATGATGATGTTGTTCACAGCGAATTCCCGCATTACCTGAAAATATTTACAGAAATAAAATTGAATGTAAATACATTTTTGCATACAAATAAAATTTTCACTTTATGCTTTAAGCGCTCGATTTTTCGGAGAAAAGTTTGGATTTAGCTTATCAAAGTAGTTTGTTGATTCTCTACCCAAGCCATTGAGTAAGTTTCAATTCTCTTTTGAATATATTTTTTATCATAAAGTGAATAATTTAATAAATGTTACCTTGTAAAAGGTAGATAAGACTTAACAATTTAGTTTGATAACTGCATCAATTTAGTAAAGATTATGGGTTGATCAACTTCAATTTTCAATGCATTTATGTTTTCTATCTACATTTTTCCTTAAATTTCAGAAAATCGACATTTTTCAAGAATGATTTATTTTACATATAAATTTATAATCTGTCCTTTATCTTCTATAATTCGAAGCCCAATACCTCTCCCGACTTTTTTTAAAATCTGAAATTAGACGAAGTTGTTATGTAAAGGTTATTCACAATTTTTGATAACGCAGTTATTAAGAAATAAATTGACTGAGTTGAAGCGACCATTGAAATTTCTCAGAAAATAAAATTTATAAATCATTCTTCTAAAATTTTGCAAAAGCAAGTGCATCAGTTTTTTTTTAATCATCTGAGAACATGTTGTTTAGGTTGGAGGTTTTTGAAGCCTCAAAATGCGTAGGCAATAAATTGGTGATTTATGGCTATTTTCTTTTAGGGTTATTAGAAAATAATGCAGAAGCTTGTCACATTTGGCGATTTATTTCCAAATTACTCATTTTCTTAATTTTTATGAATAAGAAATACGAAAAATTACGAATAAGTCTTAATTTAAGTCATTAACTGATTTGAAACAATCGCGAGACTATCAGATTGCGCTTGCATCAATTTTTAGATGTGTTTTTTTTTTTCATCCCAAAATCGGGCGAGCTCCAAAACTCTGTTTGTCTGCTAGAAAGATTAAAAAAGAAGTTTGAAAAATTATATATATGAGATAGAGATCGGTAGAGAAGTCTCCTGATTGTTTCAAGCCCATTTAAACTAGTTAACGACTTAAATGAATTAAGACAAATCCCGAAGTGGATGATTTTGATGGTTTAAATTAATCCTTTTGATTAATCTTATTTTAAATAGCTATTTTAGAGCGGATCTTGCCATTTTTTGCACTTAAAAAAATACATAAACGATACATAAATTAGTGTCCCATTTTACAAACTCTTATGCCATACTAACATAAAGACTTTTAAAGATCTTGCGTGCATTACTGAATATATATGCTGATGATTTTCGGATCAGGAATTCGCAATCGTGTGATAAGAAAACCGAAACCTTACTTCCGTACCATTCTCATTTGTTTAAATTAGCGAAAATATAATTCGTGGACGCGTGTGTAATAATTACTATAATTATTAGAGATTATCTAATTCCCAATGAATATGAAATACATTTTAATGCATATTTATACTTAATGAAATTTATGTGAAATTAAATGATAGGTAAATTTAATAAATATTCTTTTTTCACTTGTCCTTTAATTTCTGGACTCCTGAAAAATCTAAAATAAAGTTCTAAAAAGCTCATAGAATTTAAAAATTCTTCTTTGTCAGTTCAATACATTAAAAAAAAATTTGTAACTTGTTTATAATTAATAATTTTTAAAAAAATAGAATTTATTTATACATTTCTCTTTACTTAGTGTAAATGTCCACATAATACAAATAAAGAAAAGAGATCCTGAAATTATGTTCTATTTCTTGAAAAATTGCAATGAAAAATAGTTTGGATATGATCAAAGAGCTTTACCTGTAACAGCATTGAAACACCTCCCGAATCCATGTATCCAACTGCAGATAATTCCAAGATAATTATCCTCAGGTAATCGTATTTGTAATTTGAAAATGGAAGCTGCTCATCATCTTCTACAATTTTAGACTTTTCGCCCTGGGTGAAAGAAATTAAAATTTAGTATTTTAGTTAATTGAATATAAGATTTCTTTTATAATTTCAAAGACTTAGGAGATTTTTTTTTTCTCTAGATCTTGTAATTTTTCTCTTTAATCAGGAATTAAAAATAAATAACTCATTCTTAAAAAATGTTAACTAATAAATATTAATTTCAACAATTACCTGTTCTGCCCGGACATTTTGGTACTTTATTTGAGCTTCTGCAAATGGACTGAAAAAAACAACAACAATCTAATTAATATTACATTCTAGAAATGATTAATTTTTAAAAAATAAACTTTGCAGCATAATGGTGGCAATAGAAAAATATGAAAAGTAGAAATTTATTATACCCTATGAACCAATTCAGGAAATAAATTCTTCTCCAAATAATAAAAACATATTTCCTTATGAGTTTGTTATTGTTACAAATATGTCAGGACATTGAACGACTAAAAAAACTGGACTTGAAGAACTTTTGGAAGCTCGCAAATTAATATATTAACTGTATTACAAGTTTAGAAGACAATCAAACCTTACTTAACGAGTGCAAAATAATTTTTTAAGAAAACCAAGGGATTAATGAAAAATTCATAATAAAAGGTAAAATATTTTTTAAAAAGTTATTTAAGCGAGCAATGTTTCGAGGAAATAGTGACGCAAAGACTTTGTGACGTACAAGCGTAATTCTGTAGCTATTTTGAAGCGAGATGTATAGCAATGGCATCAATGAATCGGTATAAAAACATCGACACAATTGATTTAGAGTTCAAGAATTTACTTTAAGCTTCGCAACGAAAAGTTGCCGATGAAATTGAGTCATGAATAAGGGAGAAAATGGTTTCAGTGGAGCAACAACTTTCCAGTGAAACATAAGAGGCCCTAATAGCCTGATAAATTAATGCCTTAACGTTGAAAAGTATGACTGTAATTTGGAGCATTACGCCCTACAAATTCCATGAATGATAATGTGGTTTCTGATTTCTGCCAAAGTTTGAAACGTATCCAAAAACAGTCTTTAAATAACTTTCTTGTAAGAAAAAGTCACTCGTTTTAAAAAGTAAGTTACATTATATATATATATATATATATATATATATATATATATATATATAGATATTTTTTTTTCCTTTTTTCGAAATGTTCTATCTTGTTTTATAATGATTCTAATAGAAAAAAAAAAGTTTTAACGAGTGTTTCGTATTTTCTTTAAAATCCGGGAATGAATAGACTCATTAAGCGATGTTCCACTATTTGTCGATAATGTAGGTTAATATTAATTTTCTGACCTATTATCTTATAGTCAGATGTTTGGTATCATAACCACATCAGATACACTCGGTATCTAATAAAAACGAATCGGTAGAAAAACTGGAACTGTGCATAACTTGGACAATAACGATCTAAGACTCAAAAAAATATAATCGATTAGTATTAATTCATATTACATATAGTTGCACGTCATTTAATTTGTTTTACTAGTAAGATATAAATTCAAGTAACTAAATTCTTAAATTAAATTAGGACAAGAGAATTTACGTACGCCTTTTGATAATCTTTTCTTTTTATATCATATCTTAGTCAACTAACCTTAACAAAATATTCTTAAAATGTCCTTTTTTTAAAGTAAACATACAAAAAAATTTTATAATGTTTCTGCAGTAACTTTCTTTGACGTTGCGCAAAAATGTCAATTTCGATAAAACCTGGTAAAATAAAAAAAGTATATTCAAACCCTTCTATACGACATTATTATAACATTCTTTCCATATAATACAGTGTGAAAATTGTTTAGGTGATGTTAAACATTATAAGGATGTTTATGTTATGTTGAAACATTACAATAGCATAGCATCTCCAAAACAATACGAAAAAAAAATTATTTGAAATTTGGAGCACGTATAACAATATCTTGTCTGAAATATAATATTCTGATTTTTTCTTTTTCTGAAAGGAATGGTTTATTTATATTTTAACGAAGTTAAAAATTTGGATCTTTCTTTGAAATTAAAATTGTCATCTTTTTATTATTTTTGCAATGCATTACTATTTCATTTTAATTTCGAGAGACAATTCCTTTTTAATGATATTTATTAAGTTACTGAAAAGTCTTCCGAGTCTTAAAAATTATAAGCCCCATAGTTAATATTGAACTTTCAAGGCTGTGGAAGATCCCTCCTAGTCCTCATTGGCATACGGACTAAGAGCCGGGCTCTTCATTTGCTTTCAATTGTGACAACAACGTCAAAAATTATAAGCAGCAAGAAATTAAGAATAGAAAAACAATGGCCATTAATACAAACCTTTGTTGAAAGCTCACGTGATGGAATATCTGCGATCGGAAATATTCCCTATTCCCAAAATAAATCGATGCTCCGAAGTGGAAGATTTTTATTCCAGGTATTTCTGTCACCTGCAAAAAAGAAAAAAAAATCCATATAAATTTCCCTGTAATGTTTAAACTGAAATATCAGGCTTTTTTTACAAGTATAAAAAACAATGATACATACATTTGGGTATTTTCCAATGCATCTATATATTTCTGTTCCAGGTAAATTACCAAGCAGGCAAGTTTCTGGACTGCAAAGATAATGAAAATTTGTTGAAGCAGAAAGAAAATATTTTAATACGTGCATCTTTTATTTAAAAAAGAATTACCACATTTTACTTTGGATTGGGAACAGAATACGAAATTTATGAAATTGTTTAATAAATTAGCTCTTACCTCAGGATGATTTCAGTTGTTTATATATTTTCGAAAAACATTGTCCCGCTCCCATACACTTATATCAACAAAGTATAAAAATAAAAGTAAACAAACAAACATTTCTGTTGATTTTGATTTTAAATACTCTATTAATAAGCCCTGAAATAAAGGTTATGTGGGTTAATTTAATTTAGTTATATTAACGTCCTGTTTTAAAGCATCACAAACTTTTAGGACGGACCTTGTAAATTTGAACCGCAGTAAAATGATGAGGACGACACCCGAGCTGACACCCACTCTCCACACTACACTATTGGGAGGACGTTTGGCTCGGACGGATTTAACGTGCTCCAGGCCTGCTTACACGACAGTTCTTCAGTAAAATGGGGTCTTGAACCTGAAACCCTCAGGTTCCGAAATCAAGACTTTTTCACCAGGGTACCCGCGGCCCAAGGGTTATGTGGTATATATGTTTCAACAAATGTGATTAATCGATTATTATTAATAATAATTTTTTAATCACATTTATCGAAAAATATTAATTAAAACCAGTCAATCAAATCAATCTTAACATATACGAGTTTTATTTAAATCAACAATTTTGAGCTGAAATAATTTTCTTTGAATTGTTGTAAATAGGGTTAGAAACTAATTTTTATTCAAAAGGAAGTAGAAAACGAATTTAATGGGTAACATTTTCGAGAGGAGAATCTTCGCAGGTAACAATAACAATTTGGCTTAAAAGTTTGTCTCAACTACTTTTTTTTGAAGCAATAAAATGTTTTAAACAATAAAATGTTTGAGATTAATAAGGTCTCCAACTACCTTCTAGTTAATCAAATATCTCATGTGACCTCATCGATAAAATGAAATAGATTAATATCTCGTTAATAAGGTGGAAATAACAATGCACTAAAAATGATTTGGATATTGATAAGAGATACCTCGTGCTCTAAATTCGAAATTCATTGTTTAAATTCGTTTTTGAATGTTGAAGATGACTTCCATAGAAATCGTATTGTTTTTTTTTGTCATATAAACATCAATATTTAACAATAAAATGTGATCTTCGTTTTGAGGATTGGACATTGAATGACCTTTTGATAAAAATTTAAGTAGCGTTAAGAAATTTTCTTTTAAGCCATCTGTCACTACAGGTATTTGCAATGGCATCTTGAGAGACACATAGGAAATATTCTAGTTTAAAGTTAGGGTTAATCAAGGCAGTAATCAAAATAAAGAATTAAGTATAATTTTTTTTTTAATAAATAAAATTTTCGGGAAACACTTACTACTGAGATCGGAAGAGTACAGTAATCAGTGAAAAGAGTATTCCAATAATCAAACCATAATCCATGTCCAAAACAACTACCGAGAGGAATGTAACCACCCAGACAGACTGAAACAGAAAAGAGAGATTTCAAATATGTACAGAGAAATTTCATATACATGCACATGCATAAAATTGATAATAAACTATTAAAAAAGTTCATGATGACAAATTTAACAATAAAATCGTACAAAACCTGATTGATAGATTTCTGTTAAGTAGGAAAATTATGTGAATGCAGAAAATATAATTTAAATCCTGCAATAGGAAAATCAATCTAATAAATCACAACAGTGATTATTAGATTATTAATATTATTTTTGCTTCCATTGATTAAAAAGGAATTAATTTTACCTCAATCAATCTAATATCTACACTATCAATTATCACTAAACTAGAAATCAATCATTACACTAAATAAACCACTCACAATCACTACACTAGAAAATCAATCTAATAAACCACAACAGTGATTATTAGATTCTTAGTGAACAGTGATTATTAATTTTTTTTTGTTTCCATTGACTAAGAAGGAATTAATTTTACCTGGAACATGACATTTCTTTGAACAATGAATCGTATTTGGTTTTAAAAAGCTAAATAAAAGAAACCATTCAATTAAGATAAGAAAATGAACAGTTATAAAGCGCAGATAAATATAAATAAATAAATAACCATATATTTTGATAACGGTGCTGAAATACAATTGGATTGGAACATTTGCTGTTTATTGAAAGGACAAGGGGTATATAGCCAAACAGCGAGCCTTTTTCTTGCATAGCAAAATACAATTTTTCCTGCTCACAAAATAAAAGTGGAGTAAAGACTTCTTTTACTATGTTGGCAATATTGATAAGCATAGGAATCGAGATTCAAACCTTGTTTAAATAATGAATAATGCGATTGGGTAAGTGCAATATTCTTCGCAGTTTCCCGATATGAACCTGTCATACGGCATCCAAAGAATGGACACCATACATAAAAACCACGTTTTCGATGCTTGAAAGTAAATTCAGAATACCTAAATATTGAATTATCTTTGAAAGAGTTATGGAAGAAAAAATTACGATAGTATTCTTGAGTTCAAGCTAGAGATAAAAGTCAGTAACAATTAAAGGCTGGGACTGGAACTAGCTCGAAGTTATTTACGGCAATGGCAACGTCGTGAAGTTTCAGAGCTCCGCGATGTGACAAATTGGGCACGAGCACCTCCTTAACATAATTTGGAATAGTACTTTAATTTGAGGGTTTAGGGAAAGTTAGATTTAATTTGAATCAGTTTTCACGAGTGCAATAAAGATCTGAAGTCATAAAATTTAGTAGATAATGACTTTTTGGGAATAATTTAATTAAAAATAATATTTATATTATTTACGGGGTAATTACAAAGAACTTTAATGGAATTACGAGCTACTTGAACACTTTTTTAAGCCGATTGCCTTGGAAACGCGGTGATTGATCCGAAGACTGACCACAAGCGAAATAACAGGAATATCGAGAAACTTCAAGCCTTTTCGAGCTACACATCATAGTGAAAAGTTAAAAAATGATGCGACGCATCAGAAAATGTATAATTTCCTTTGTAAAACAACTTAACTTACAAAGAAACTTAACTCTGGGGAGAATACATTTTCTTCTTGCTTCAAGAACAAAGTTCAGTTTCAAATAAAGGGAACGATATTTTTGTTCAATAGTTTAAATGTCAGTTATCAATATTTTTAAGTATTCATCACATACACAAATAGAAAGCTTTTATTTTAGATTTGTTTCATATAGTTGTAAATATATGAAATAAATAACTATATAAGTGTATATAACTCAAAATTATAGATAGGATTGATGATGTTTTTACATTCACTAGCTTTACTGCTTCATTCTATATTTGAATCTGTGAATGGCCATAATTTAACTAGATTATAATATATCAGATATTATAACGTTTAGGCCATAAACTTAATTTTTAGAAGATCAGATGTAATAATATGAATTTGAGAATTACCGCATCTATTTTGGAAGAAAACCAAGCTCGCTTTAAATCTCCGAAGTACATCAGCATCGATTTCAAAGACATCACAATAATTGCGGAGAGAACACACTGCAAATAAAAGTTATGATTAAACAAATATTGATTTATATTATTTTAAGTAAATATACTTTTGTTGTAAAGACTGACAAAACAGCAAAAATATTGTTAGGAAACATTTCGAATACTAACACTTGGTAGAGGTTCAAACTGTGGCCCCAAAACCAGGAGAACGACTAACATTAGAGCACAAGAGACAAGACTTGAAATCTGGAAGGAAAATAAAGTTTTATAAATAGTTCACGGTATGTTTGGATACAAGATGAATTGTTCATTTTCGACTTTTCCAAATATTTTTATGCCTAAATTGAAAACGTCGCTTTTTATGAACGATTGGAAATGCCTCTCATTAGACTTTGGTCTAAAATTTAACATTGATCAATTGGAATGGCAGAGCCAAAATTTTCCGCTTCACCTTCAGGAGTGACGTAAGAATAAGACTGAGGGGGGAAGAGGGGGGGACCTATCCTATGTAAGATGGGTGGGGTATATGACCTATTGTGCTGTAGGAGATGTGTTAACGATAATCCACCAAATTTTCGTCAGATCCCTATTTATTTCCTAATTAAAATACCCATTGCTTGAACACGGTATATAACTATTTTCAAAATCTACAGAGAATGTTTCTTTGAATCAATATTCTGGTTGTGCATATTTCAAAGGTACTAATCACCTATAACCTGATAAAATTGGCTAAAAAACCACCGAATTCTCCTTTAATTAGAGCTATTTTAAATTTAACACGTGCTAAAACAAAACACAGAAGAATGATTCGATAGTAAAATTATAAACCATTGAACTTATTTGCGATGACATGGATCTCTTTTGCATCTAAGCAATTTATAATAAATAATATTAACTTTAATCTTATACTATAATACGAGGAATGGTTGTCAAGTCGAAAATCGCCCCAGAATTAATAAACTCCGGTAAACTTGGGGGTCTGGGGTTTTTGGCCACGAGGAATCGATTGGCGCCAGTTTTGAAGCGCTACGGTTGAGCAGTTCGGAGTTACAGATAGGATATTTTCTAACTTTATTAGTTCGCCATAATGGCTACTTCAATTTTCAAGTGGTAACGTGCTGCCATCTATAGCCAATATGCCATCTATATCAATATTCATATATATTTTTTTTCATTTCATGCAGACACGTGATGAAAATTGCATTTTTATATGTTTAATACGCAATAATATATTTTTTTTAAATTTGAGTTTTTGTCAATCTGATGGCAACATATTAATAATATAATTTTTCCCTTTTACTCGTAACGCATGCTTGGAGCTTAAGTTTTAATTTTATCTTATACTATAATACGAGGAATGGTTGCCAAGTCGAAAATCGCCCCACATTTCCGACATTTCAATATTCATCAGAAAAAAAAAGGATAACTTTGATATTTTTCCTAAATTTTCTTTCAAAAAAGTACGATTCTAATTCCACTGCTTTTTATTAAGGGAAATTTGTTAATGAAATTTTGAATTTAGCGCTCGTTCGTTAACTAAAAAGATTCGTTCTTTTTGATTCGTTCAATATTCCAATTTCCAAATATTCAGATTTCCAAAAAAGCATTTAAGGAACTGATTTCGATTTCAAATCACTGTCAACAAAATTCGACATTTCAACATTCCAAACTCTAACTTTGTTTAGAATAGTTTACAATGGTGTACTTTGACCGGTTATCTTTTCACCAATGGTTTCACAAATTTTCTTATGGCATGTATTGTTTTGATAAATCACAATTGAAAATTTAAATATTCGAGTTAGCTTCGATACCTGTTTTCTCCGAGCGGAGCTCGGTCACCCGCTTGTTTATAATAAATGGCTATAATATCACGAAATAGACGTAACGACTATAGGGAAAATGTATTGTGTTTCATGAGAAATATGATTAAAAAAAATTCATGGTGATAAAGGTTTCTAATGTTATTATTACAGCTAAATTCATTTGATTAGATAAAATTATCGTTATTTTTAATAGATGAAGAAAAATTAATTTTCTTGACCACCTTAATTTTTAAACCACCTTAATTAACCCTCCTAAAATAAAAAAGCTACTATAAACGGAAATAGTGCCTACATAATTTTCAACAATTCGCAATGTACTAAAACTTTTTTCACATGAACATGTTGATGCTGGTAAATTAATTCAGTGTTTATACACTCGTTAATTTGAAAAGCAACTCAAGAAATGCACTGTTGGAGTTGCATAACGTTTTATATTAGATGCGTTTTTTCTAATTTTACGAAAATACGGCGCAAATTCTTTGATTTTAAAATATTATTTATTGTGGCATAATTGGCCCAAAGCAGCGATATCTTCTGTCGTCAAAAATATTGTTGACGACGATACCAAGACTTTCATATCTAACGACATCCAAAACAAAGCAGGTTCATGTTCACAGCATTAAATCTTATTATGTCACTGATAAAGCAATGAGCAAAATCACAAAAATTGCATCTCGGAAAATAATTTAATATTGTTACCTCCGTTAAATATTATTATTTAAAATATTAATTATTTATAACAATTTTGCTAAAGTCAGTTTATGTATGTTTCAATGAATATGTTTCTCTGATAATGTTTTAAAATTCTTACCAATGGAAATAAAATAAAAAGGTATTTAAGAAAAAAAAACACTTATTTCAAAATTGAGTACATACCTGAGTTTTCCCTCCTGAACTTTCTTGCATAGCAGTTCTGGACAATGATCCACAGCTTGGAAAGCAGAAAAAGAAAGATGAAAAAATGCCCCCCACTCCGTAAGCAACAAGCTCCTGTAAAATATGAAAATAAAGTTAACTGTCTTAAATTCAATAAGAGCAGATGCTGCAGAAAAAATTGATGCAGATAACTTAAATATTAATTATAAAAGCATAAATTATATAATATGCTTATATAATTTAGATTAAATACAACAATTAATATATAATTAATCTTTTTCAGAAACTTATTAAACCATAGAATTCACGAATTTTTATATTTTTTATAAAAAAAAATGTGCTTTGAATAGCTGCATATAATTTAGAAAAATTATTAGTATAAAAAAACAATTTTTTTTCTGTGAATTTTTTTTAAAAAAAGTTAGAATGTTTCAAATGGATGAATTATGAATTAAACAGTATACCAGTCACACAAATCATGTTATAGAAATTCCACAATCAAAATAAAAGCCTCTTTTTACCAAAATATTATCTTCGATTCAAAAAATATTTAAATGGTAATATTTAATAGTAGAACTTTCATACATCAGCCATTTTGGTATTTTCACAAGTTTCCAATTTAAATTTAATTCTAGAACAACTATTTCCATATAACGAACTTTTCTTTCAACATTTATTTCAAAAGATTTATAAACAGTCATTGTTACCAATTGGAATAGTACTATAAAACTTATAAGTTTCTTTATGACTATTTCAATGTAAATAAAACATGTAGCCAAATAGATGTACTAGGCAGTGTAAAGTTAAAGATATGTTTAAATCATTCGTTTCGATCCGATTCTACAAAAGAAAACAAACAATTAAACAAATTATAATTTAATGCAAAAAGTTTTAATTTTTAAAGAGTTTCCTCAGAATTTTTAAACAAAACAAAAAGAAAACAAATATGACAGCTAGATAGCACTCATACAAGACATGACATTTTTTATTATGTGTTGTATTTGCCAGAAAATTTCCAGTTAAATTTAATTAAATTGTTAATTAATAATGAATATTAATTAGATTTTAATAAAAATATTTTAAAATACATATCAAAATATTTAATTTTTAATTAAAGTTTCTAATTTGCATCTAAAACTTGCTTGGATATAAGATATGTATGAATTCAACAATTTCTTGATGATGTAATACATTGAGTACACAGCCAGAGAGTATGAAGTTTTTAAATAATTTCTAATTTCCGATTTAGAAATTACTATAAATTAAGTTATTGAAAAGAAAATCAAAAAATTAACACTCAAATATAACAAGAACAGTTCGTTGTCAGAATGTGAAGTTTGAGTGATACTTGATTTCAATAAATGATTTCTAAATTTTCGCTCTTTATAAATTTAAAAAATGGTGCTTGGCTGACAATAGTTTAATCATGATTTTAATGGAAAGGATGCTTTCCATTAAAGTGATATGAAAAATTTCTTAAAGAACTGCTTAAGTTAGGTCGGAATAGCGTGGTTGGTAGAGCTTTGGGTTCGCATACTTTGGGCTGCGAGTTCGAACCCGGTAGCCGAAGACTCTCCGTGAGTCTGTGTGGTGGACGTTCAATCTGCCCTGATCACAAATTTCTCACAGGAATTACTAAGTTAGAGGAGATCGTCCTCTGCTCCAAATCTAAATTATAACCTGGGTATAAATGAATTGCATGAATGAAGTCCGCCCAGAAAAAAGGGGCTTGTGATGTATGTGAGCCAGAAGTCAGACTTCTGCTCTCGAGTATCAGGATCCACACCCTCAGAAGCTATTGCACCCCTCCTTCCTATGTAAAGCGGAACATGAGAACAACTACTTGGGTTAAGATGTTTTAAATATTTTAAGCAATTTAAATGTTTTTCATTTCATACTCTGCAAGGACAGAACAAAACCTGTCTGCAAAATTATCGCTATCAAGAATGAAAAATATTACGAAGATATTGAAGAAAAGGGTGTGATATTGCCATAGAATAGGAAGCATGCAATCACATCTATAAACTTCTGCAATATCAGCTAATGTATTCATTAATTTAGTTTATATATTAATATATATATTATTATATAATATATATATATTAATATATTATTTATTATTATTATTATTATTATATATTAATATATTATATATTATCATATATTAATATATATTAGATATTTATATATTTAGTTAATATATTAATTCAGTTCATTAAAAAATATTTTTGTACATGAAACTAAACTCGAATAATTTAAGATTACTTTGACATATTACGCATTACACAATTTTTTTCTGTCATACAAACGATTTTCTTCACACGAAACAGCACAATGACTATGGCAGCTGTTATTTATTGGTACTCTGATCTTTTCGATACTTTTACTATACTTCCTTTGAAAATGAACGATGAGGTATTAAGTATAGGATCTGCTTTCAGAATCACTTGCCTGATTCGTGTCCACTTCATATTCGTGCTTCTTCGCATAAATGAGGACCATAGAGAGGGTGGTGGCTGCACAGATTATGGACAGAATCATACTGGACGTCAGGATCTTGGGAACTAATTCGAAAGGAGGCAGTTCTGGTTCTTTCAATCTGCAATCAAAAATTCAAATGTGATTACTGTTCAATGAAAAAAGAATTTTTAACTTGGAAAAAGAGTCAAGATCACAGTCAATTAGCAATTTTAATTTACATTTATTCTAAAAAAGGTATAAAAATAATTTATTCACAATAACACATAAATGTAACGAAACAAATTTCAATATCTTGCCTTGGGGAGTTGAAAAAATGTTTCAAAGTAAGTTATCGAAGTCAGAATCGCGTAAACCCGCCGCTGCAAGTTACATTGAGGCTTGATTTAAACATTTGAACCACATAATTCTTCAATTGCAGAAAGAATTTTTCATGGTAAGATGGATGTTTGATGCAATTACTGTCTGTCCATAAGGAGATCTCTGGCCGACAGTCGTCTATGTTTACGGCGGGCGTCATAGAAACAGGCGTCGATAGGGGGGGGGATCCATTTCGAATGGGTGGAATCGAACGGAAGTCTGAGGTGGTATTCTTTATCTTGGCGAAAAAAATGAAGCGATAAAAAAACTATTGCTCATTCGTCTTCTCGTTTTTACCGCAGTTGCTCGTATATTTATATTTGCTTAGCTTACTTCTTTTATATTTTATTAATATTTTCTTTGGTTAATATGAACTGCATTTCATTATTTAATAACTTTTGTCTCTTGAATTTTGAGATCCTTTAAAATGCCTTTTCGATTTAAGAATGGAGAGACTTTAAAATCACAAGCACGTAAAATTGTGCATAATGTAATATAATTTTGCTTGAAACTTGCTGAAAATTCGTATTGGGAAAAAGATGGGATTTTAGAAGAACTAGTAGATGAACTAGTAATTCAGATTGGAAGTACTGAATCGGATTCCGATTCAGAAGAAACGGAATCTTGTCACAGTGATTTAGAATTCTTTTAATTGAAAGTACACAACTGTCACACGATCTCTGCTAGTTTTGCACTCTTTTAATAATAATTAATGTGTTTTATAAATAAAAAGGAAATTTTAAAATTGCTTTTTTTTTGTTTCATTTCAATTAGTTTAATCGTAAGTTATAGAAGATATAGAATTTTATTTAGTTTATTTTCTGAAGCTACGAAATTTATTTGATTCCTTTTTGTTATTTTCTATTTTTTCAATAATTTGCTCTTGTTATCTGTTTTTCAATATGTCGATAGTCAAAAGTTTCAACTTAACATACTTTTGATTATCCTTAAAATTTGATAAAATGTAATTGTTAATTTTCAGTTTCGAAAAATAATATATATATATCAAAAATAAATAAATAAATTTATTTTGGAGAGGTTTTAAGTATATCTAACAATGGATATATTACTTTGTAACAGCAACCTTTTATAAAAATTATGAAATAATTACGATTATTAGGTTATTATTTTTATGTTGAATTAGACAGATTACTTCGCGTTTGCTGCGGAGAATTTGATCTTAAGTAGTTACATAAATTTAAAACAAATAAAATAAAAATTAATTTTTTGTCATGCTGGATTCTACTTAATTTTTTTTCTTCTTGTGCACTCGTTAGACATATAAATAATTATTCAGTTTTTCTATTTGATTTACTCTGTTCTCTCTGGACTAATCAGAAAGGAATTTCTATATTATTCTAACAGGAATAATATATATTTTCAAAATTCCAAGTACGCAAATGATTTTCGGCCCAGTGAATTATTTTTCGAATTTACTTTGGAAAATTAAAGGCAATATATCAATGCCGCCAATTATGCGCTAAACGAGCCAACGTAAGAAACTTGAATGGATTTCTACCTCTGTGAAATGGACTCTTCCTGCAGTAACCTGTTTCTAAAACGACCGCCGTAAACATAGACGACTGTCGGCCAGAGATCTCCTTATGGACAAACAGTAAATTTGATTCAACGTTTGAAGATTTGAGTGAGTGAATTGATGGCTGATCAATAAGATGCTAACCTAGTAGTGGTGATGCTGTCGCATTCCAATTTGTTATTCGAAAAATAAATTTAAAAATAGATTTTAGAAATGACGTCAGAATGACTTTCGTGGGTACTTGTTACCGCATACAAATGAATGGTTTTGCTAGAATGTTCGAGCTTTACTTTCAGCAGGAGTAAAAATTTTTGACTCTGGTCAATTTTTTGTTGAACAAGTAAAATGATGAAATTTATCGAATTGTTGAAGCTGGCGAACACAGTAATGTTTCCTTTCGATGTTTCTCAATTATAGAAAATAGTTTGTGTGTGTGTGTGTTCGGAGAGATGATTGTAAGCGGCCTTAGATGGCGTATTTAGGTCCCCTGTTATCAACGCCGGAGTTTATAGGTTTGATCTTTTGGTTTGACCAGTTAGATTGAATATTCATATGCACTCACCCTAATGGAGTTAAGCCTACTACTTCTACATGATAGCAATCATTCAGACACATGAATTTCGAAACGAGGGTGCCCGCAACGACCTGAAAGAGAAAAATCAGAATATTTTAGAGATGCCCAATAACCAGGGGAAAACAAAAACGTTTTTTAAAAAATATTAGAATGGAATCTTACCAATATTAGTTCTGCGGGTATAGGAACTTTGGAATTTTTCAGAATGACCCCGTTAATCAATTCCTTCACTAGAATCAGAAAAACCAAGCTGCACGTGGACAGCAGCAGCACTATGTAGTTGACTGAATCGAGGCTTTGAAAAAATGATATCCACGTCTGGATGAAAATAAAAAAAAAAATAAATCAGTGGAAGAAAAGAAGATAATTTTGAACATATAACACGAAGCATCGTAGCTTGACAATGTGTAATATTTGATTTGCTTGTCCTCTATTATTTTGGCTTTGTTAATTGCTACTTTCAGAATGAAAGCATTTTTCACATCTGGAAATTTGTAGAAAGAATGCGAGTCTAAAAACATTATTTTATAAATAAAACATGCGATATTTTAAAATATTGTGGTGATTTCTATATAAGACAATTAATATCCTTCGACCAGAAGGGTCCCTTTTGCTTGATCGGTATGATACTGGGGTACTAACCATAAGATTAGGAGTTCGGGCCTAGCGCTATCCGCTAATTACTTACAATATAATAAGAAGCAATTAGTAACAAACAGATATGATTTTCACACTAAACCAAATAAAATATTTAAATTGATTATTCATCATATTTCTATTTTTATTGTGTGCTGGGATATAAAGGAAAATATTTGCAATAAAATTAAACCTAAAATAAATTGTACAAATCTTTGTATATTTCTGAATATAAAATTGATTACAATAAAAAAATGAAAATCCTCGAATTTTAAATTGTTGTAAAGTTAATTTTTGTTCAAAATTATATTCCTTAAGTTATCGCAGAAAAACTTTATAATTTTGATTGATTTTTTTGATAAAATTCTTGAAAATCTTTTCTTAATGAATATTTCTAATCCTTACCCCCCAAACACACATAACTTCGTTTTAATGTCTAGGTGCACTTGTCTGCTCAATTAAATTATATAATACCCCATCAAAATGCTACAAATGGGGGGAGGGAGGCTATGTTAGAGGATTTCCGTAATTGTGAAATGGTAAAGACGACATTAAGTTGTAATATCTCCTCTCAAAATTTTCGAACGTAACAAGTGAGATAATATTTGATTCAATGCATCAGCTTTAGTTTACATATGCAGCATTCTTTTATGGAATCGATTTCAAACCTGGACTCTCAGGTCTTACATCAGACTTTTACCTCCAAGCTATTGCATATTACGATCTGCATTACAAAGAGTTTTAAACTATTTTCACAACATGCAATTTGCAAATGATAATGCTCATAGGCTAACATATTATGTTACAAATTATGCTAATAATTACTATGCCTAAAAGGAATTCCGTAAATATAATAAAATTATCAAGAAGAATATTCAGAATAAAACGCACATAAAGCGTTTCTATAGATGTTTCTAAATAAGAATCTTGATTGTAATGTAATCTTAGATCACTTGCTGGTACTTGCCTATAAAGGCTCCGTGTCAGCCTTCCATTTTCACAACTAACATCTTATAACTAAACCATCACAATCTTCCGAATGTTAAAAAGAAACGTTTTTCCTAAAGAATGTTGAAAAATAAATGAAATATTTTGTTCCCTACCCCCAGCATTCTGGAAATAAAAAGCAATGGAGGGAGTGGATGAAATAGCTCACTCTCTCCCAGATTCATGTTACTTTTTTTTCCTTCAAATTACTTGTGACGTCATTGGAGGAATTGCTCCGATGCTGCGGTTAAAGCCTGTGCTTTTGCTAAACAATTTTTATACTGTCTGTTCAAATCAGACATCTTACAGAAAAATGTATCTTTTCATTT
Source organism: Argiope argentata (assembly GCA_026289955.1). NCBI lineage: Eukaryota > Metazoa > Arthropoda > Arachnida > Araneae > Araneidae > Argiope > Argiope argentata. Next base: position 3,623,136 of record JAOUZG010009418.1, read on the forward strand.
AATTTAGTTTTAATTTTATTTAAAGTTTTTTTTTTTGAAAGTATACTACCGGTTTACCCGAATTTTTTTTAAAAAAAATTATTTTATAAAATCTTTTTATTTAAGGAATTTATCCAGAAATTATCATCTCTTACGTTCACATTGTGCTTCCATTCAAGGTCACCTACACATTCCGTAACAAATTGCTAACATTATTAGTGACTGGGTTAAAGGATATATTCCGATAAAATAGTCAGAGCCTGTGATGCCATCTGAATTTTATCGTGTCCTCTACTCGAATCAGACTTCAGATGCAAAATAAAACATTTTTTTTTAAGTTTCAATATTTTTAAGAAATGATTTTTATATTTCTCGAGAATATGTTACCGGTTTTCATATGATTTTTCAAAGCCAATTTTAAATGTTATATAAAATTTTTTCACCTAACCCTTTTATTATTGAACCGGCCAATCAGCCGTGCAGATTCTATTCTGGAAAACCAGTTTATATTTCAAACGATGGATGTATGATGTAAAACGAGTTATCACCAAATATTTCCTTGCTTTACATTCTACACCTGTCCACTGAAACAGAGAATGCCCACAAGTATAGAATTATGCATTCGATAGGCTGGGCCAGTAGTGAAAGGGTTAAAGAGTCTATCCAGAAATCCATAATCTAACAGACTTGCAAATTTCTCTGCATATTAGTAATAAGCATTTATTCGAGGTCCTTAATTCATTGTGGGAAACCGTTCTGAGAAAAGAACACAGAGGACGTATTTAACCAGATTCCAGAAAAAGCACTGCGTAAAGACGAATATTTATAAACGCAAAGATCACCTTACCAAAATGACGTTAAAAGGACCAGCATGCTTCATGACGTTTGCCCCTGTGATTGGTTTGATTTGACTAGTGAGGATGTGGATGACAGTCCCCGTGATGAAGGCACTGATCATTTCATCGGACATGAAAGAGGTGAGGTAGCCCATGCGGCACAGCCCCATAGCTGTCTGCGGAGAAAAAGACATGTTTTCAGTATTCTCAATGAACATCAAGACGGAACATCTATTGATAAGATATCATCAGTCTTTTTATGCGACTAAAAGAGCTGTTCATTTTCCACGTGCTGCCATTATCCACAAGTGAATTTTTGAAGAATTCATGCAAATCTTTAAATTTTAAACTATATTCAATGATGGATATCCTACTAAAGAAATTAGGCAACTGCCTAGGGTCACTAAGCCATGAGGAGGTCGCAAGTAGGTTAATTAAAAATCGTTATTTTCCTAGTTGGCAAATAAATAAATTTGTTAAAAAATACAGTCTGTTAATGATGAATAGGTTAATATTAACATTTGAATAATTGGTTCGATTTCTTTTAGTATGATGTCATAGTTGTCAAAATATTTATAAAACCGAATATTTGCTTCAATTATATTATGTATAGATAAACCAAAACATACACCAATTCACAAAGTTAATGCAGTAAAAATATCAACCTAAAATAACCAATAGTATGTTGAAAATGGGTTAGAATGTGAGATAAAATAGTCCATATTATTAAAAGACTGACCTCAAAATGTGTGCAGCGGCTAAGTCCGAATATAGCATAAATCTATCAAATATTATATTAAACATAAAATAAATTATAAAAAAAATTAAAATAAATTATTAGCATGCTGAAAATTTAGAATCAAACTGATCCTATTATTTATTAAAAGACGACCTCAAATAAAAACTGCTTAAAGCAAAACTTTGAAGGTAACACTTGTTCCCCCCAATTTTTTTAAAAATAGACTTTTGTCACTTGAATAATACACACAGTTTCATTGATATTTTTACAATTTTTTTAATGCAAATATTCAAAAATACAACTATTTTCGAATGTTTTTCAAAAAAATCACTTAAAACGTAGTCATATATTAATTGCAAAAAAAAAAAGCACGAAGGAAATGTTTTTTTCAAATTCCTCAATATAAATAAACAAATATGAGAAATTATATGTTATTTTTAAATATCAAAGAAATTACAAGATAATTATTAAATTCATATGTCTTTAAAGATTTAGTTGTGATTCTAATATTCAAAAAATTAATTAAGTCACGAACCATCGATTGTGAGAAAGTCGAAACCATGACAATTTTCAGTTAGTATTCAGCTAGTAAGTGAAATATTCAGCTCTAATTTAATAGAATGGCGGATTTCCTCACCTGAAGTATTCCGACCATGAAAGTGAGTATCATGGCGATGTGGATTTTGTCGTGAACGAGAGGGAGGCCATCCAGCGGCAGGGTTTCGTTCGACGATATGTTGAACGTGGACGCCCTGTGGTCTAGCGCCACCTTGTAGGTTATATTTTCTTGCTGATGGATAAAATCGACTTCCGTGCCAGCCAGAAGACTCGATATTGCAAACGTTCCTATAAAAAAAAGATATTTAAAACATACATTAAATAATTACATTATTTAAACAAACAAAAAACATAACAAAATTATTTAAACAAATGTATTATGTTATTGATGTTAATAATTTTAAAATTTCCTCAGCATTTTATTAGAATTATCTTTGAAGAAATATGACACATATCTAGTATAATGCCTGGCTTACACTCAAACAGTTATAAGAAGACCAATAGACAGTCCATGCGCGGAAAGGGACTGATTTATGTTTGCCAGAATTTCATAACGTAGATTCAGGTATTCTATGCATGGCTATAAATGGCCGTTTAGGCATCTCTGATTTTTTTCTTTTTCACTGCGTATTATATTAAAATGATGGATATTTATACAAAGAGACGTGGTAGAATAAAAAAAAAAGGTCAGCATACATAAATTTGAAAAATTATGAAGAAATGGCAAATAAAATGAGAAAACACACACATACACCAGAAGGAACAAATAGCAAAAAATGTCGGAATTTATCTATGATAAGAGACCGATTTTTTTCACGTAAAAGAAACCATTAAATTCTACAAATGCATGTGCAGTAAGAGAAGAATGCGATACAGTTGCTGTATTGCATTCATGTTGCTGTCTTGTTGGAACAATTACTTGCCATCGACCGAGAAGCATTTTTCGGCCTTTCTGCGCATGGGCTGCCTACTGTCCATCTGATAACTGTCCAAATGTAAACCTGGCATAAGCATAAAAGTTAACAGCTTTATTTAAATAACAGTGGATAACAATATCCTATCAATTTTTAATTAACGTCACTAATATTTAATGGTGTAATTTCGTGCATGATAATATTTATAATATTGATATAAAATTATACAAAAATGGTTTGATATTATATGAAATGTAACTTGAAATTAAATAAATGCATTTAGAGAAACCACATTTTTATAATAAAAAATGGAACTGAAAATGTGTAAATAAAACGAATTGTAAAACTTAATTTTAAAATAATTCTTCTTGAAACTATTGTTTCAAGCATACGATATACCAACAGAAATACATGCGCGGAATATCCATTATCTGCAGTTATCGGAAATCTGATTATTCGTTACCCTATTAACACGATACCTTGATTCATTTCACTGATAGTAAATTATTTCATATTCTTTGGATACATTTTTATTGAAAAAGCAAATTTTGACGCTTTTATTCATTTTCTAAGCATATTTTAATGTAAAACACTGCATTCTATAAGAATTCTTGATATTATGACATTGATAACAATATGATTTTCAGATGTCAAAAAATATTACACAGTGAACACACTAGGAAAGTGATTTGCATGATGAAATACGTTAGTTTTTCAGTTGTCATCAAATTAACGGAAACGTATCTTGAGTATCACTAAATAAAAGAAAAGTAATGGTTAAGTTTAATGATTGAATCCTCAAAAACTGATTCTGTCAAAGGTTAAAAAAGATTCACTTTTGCAATTGTATATAAGAGGGAGATTCGAACCTCTAAGTCAAAGCGTCATAGTATGATAATGTTCCCGTGATCTTAAGATAGTATCTATTTTGTAAATATTATATTATGAGCTGGATAAAATAATTGTCAACGAAACGAAAGAACTGTAACACCATAAGAATTTGGGACTTGTTATATTTCGATTCTAATTTCGAACATGTGTTCCTGTGATTATTATTTCCCTCTAAATCGAATACATATACAAGTTCTTTATTTGCTATCACAAATATCGAAATAGAAGAGAACATTTCTTGCCTCTTTTGATCATTACAAGCGGATTGTATTTATTATACCCCATAATCCGATTTATTCATCTTAAATGGGTGATATTCCTTTTTATAATTTTATGGTGTGAGAGGGTATTTCTTCTTTAACATCGGTGCTAAATAAAATTCAACGAATTAGAAATAAAATTGTACACGAGATAGAATTAGAATCAATGATAGAATTGTACGTACCTATGGAAACGTGTTTAGATGTCCCTAATAAGATATAAATTAGAACTGGATAAAAAGAGGTGTATAATCCATATATAGGAGAGACTGATGCTAGCTGCGCATAGGCCATGCCTAAGAGATAAAAAATATTAGTCATGCAAAACCACACATAAATACGTACATCAATAAAAAGCATATAAACATATGCGTACATATAAAAATACATAAAATATAAAAGAAACTTATCTATATGTTTGGGCTCAAATGTCTTGGCCGTAAGAAATTAATTATGGAAAAAAAGGATAATCTTATAAAATACCAGATGTTATAAATAGAATAAAATACCTTTCAGATGTTAGAAATAGAATAAAATACCTTTCAGATGTTAGAAATAGAATAAAATACCTTTCAGATGTTAGAAACTCATCAGATATAATAGTAACGTTTGATAGGAAAATCAAAGAAAAGACTGCAACTAAAAATTAAAGGAGATAAAATAATTTTTTAAAAATAAAACAAAACAGAAGTGGATTTCCCGAAATGTTCTTGCAAATTCCTTAGCACCTTTGCTCTGTTTTCTAACTGTACATAAAATTGTGAACCTTGAGTAAAGCTGTAAATACAGCGAGTGCTTGGTTTTTATTTTCAGAGTACCATAAATGTGTGATTTGTGTTTCTTAGTATATATATAAAAAAACAGAATATGCATTTGGCGATAAAAATTGAAAGTAGAAAAAAATGTAACAATTTACATGAAAAAAAAATGTGATAACAAGATCTCATAACATATTTCCTATATTTGGCTCATTGTATTTTTTAATTATTATTTTTACGTGCACGTAAAAGAGAAGGCCAACAGGTAGTTCACCCTGACAAATTTAATGCAAAATTTAATAAAGATGCTAAAACGGTCTACAAAATTTCATTCAAGTCAATGTGTTTTTCAGTTATTTCATTCACATTGACGAGTAACTAAAAAATGGGAGGTCAAGTCCTTGGCGGATTCCTTTCAAAATTTCATATACTTAACTACATATTAGATGCCAAATTTATGTACTAATATTTTACCTACCTATCTTTTTGCATTTTGTAATTATTGTGTTGAATTGTGCTCGATCAGTTAAATAGGTAAACAACTTTTGAATAGATTTCGCTCAAAATTTAGTAAAAATGGTCAAATTTGGTGAAAAAATTCAAATAACAAAATTCATCTATCTGGCTCCAAGTATGTTCCACCTATGTTCACAGATGCATTCCAAAAAATTTGTTTTCTAGACTCAAGGAGTTTGAAGAATAGAGATTCACCAAAATTCTCGAATTTGAAATTTTTGGATATTGCAATATTTTCTCGTATACGAAGTATACAAAAAGAAAGTAAACTGGCAAAATGAAACAAAATATGGCATTCGAATAATAACAGAATTCATATATCTAGCACCTATGCATGTAATTCTTAAAAAAAGCTTCATAAATTAGAATTTTATGCTATTAATACATGGAGCTTTTATTGATCAAACACTAACAATCCGCCAATATATAGATTGACAGATAATAAGTTACATAATAAAATACATATCTTTCTATTTTTAGTACTTAATTATTATTAGAGTTTTTCAAATCTATTTGTATAAATATAAAAATAAATAATTTTTGTAGAATTAAATTGTTTTTTAATTTTTTCAAATATTATATATTTGAAAAACTAAGAATAATTTAAAATTTTAAATCTTATAATACATTTTTATTTTTTAAGTAATGTCTTTGCCTTAAAATCAAAACAAAAAATTAATAATGAGCTCCTTTGATATGATTGATTATAATCTGTATCACTGTACACTACAATCTGCAGTTTTACTAATATACATTAATTTTATAAAAGTAACAAAGAGATAAACGAAAATTATTTTATTTCTGTATTGACTAGCAATGAAAAATAAATGCAATTTAATTTTAAAAAATGCATTTTAAACAAAATAGTCATTACCATATGTAAGTTAGCTGAAAATTATGCCAACTTATATTTGTATTTTGCATTACTAGCGATTGTCATAATCATCATAGCTTGATAATGGCAATCGCTAAAAAATAAAGTTTTGTTGATGGAAAATACTGACCATTTATCATCTTGCCTATATAAACATTTATTAATTATTGCTTCAGATAAATCACCCTGCAAACATACTTTTCCAATAGATGGTGTTTGATTTCGCAAGGGAACATCTCTATAGAAGCAGATCAATAGAAAAAAAATCAGTTACGATTTGCCAGATTATGTAGCAAATTTATAGCAACATTGATTTGAAATCACAAATGGAGGAATACTAACTTCTTGCATCATAAAACGCCTATTTCCAAAGAAAATTGCTGTTTGTACTTTGATAAATTACAATATTACTACATGAATTATGATGCCTTTGTTAGAGGTAATGGTTACATTACGTTAACGCAAAATCGCATATGCCTATGTAACAATTCAGATAATTGGCCAAGTGAAATTTACAATGATACTTCTATTCCCATAAGTGCCATTCTAGAACTTTCGAATATCTACAGTGGGACAAACAATTGAGGATACACCTTACAGTTACTTGATAAATCCAACTTTCAATCGAAATAACACATTAACTAGAAGTGCAAACGCGTTTTTATTTTCACAAGTAACAAAAGGGTTAATTTACAGTAAAAATAACGAAAATCAACAAAAAAATATCTGAAATTAAAAATTTCGCAAGTATTTGAAATAAACATAGGCAGAATTTTACCACAAAAAATTAAGGATACACCAATAAAATATGTGTGACATATCGCATACAAAGACAGTGTCAATATTTGGTTGCATGTCCTTTGGCTTTTATAATGTCCTCCAAACATCTTAGTACCGATTCGACCAATTTTTTGGTGGTATGTAGAGATATTTTATTCCATTCTTCTTGTAACACTTGCTTTAAATGGGCTTTGTTCTTAATTTGGTGTTTTTTGGACGGCTATTTCGAGTGTGGCCCACAAATTTTCTATGACATTGATGTCAGAGGACTGTGGTGTGTGCAATTGCTGTTTACAATGAAAAAGACACAACATTTTGAAATTACGATCCGTATTTTTGGGGTCGTTGTCTTGCTGAAAAATAAGATTTCTATCTAAACCCAATTTTTTTCACTTACTTTAAGATTGTTGAGTATATCTATATAAAGCTTATTATCCATTATGCCATCAATAAAAACTTAATTTCCTACCCCATTTGAAGCCATACAACCCCTAACCATGACGAAGCCACCACCATGTTTAACTGTAGGAAGTATATTTTTTGGATTCAAAGCGGTGTTCGGCTTTCTCCAAACGGTGCGACTGCCATCACTTCCAAAAATGTTGAATTTACTTGCGTCATTAAATATAACTTTCTTCCAAGAGTTATCTGTCTTCAATTGATGAGTTTTTGCAAATTCCAAAAGCTTTTTCTGATTTTGGAAGCTTATGAAAGGTTTCTTTCTAACTACTCGACTGCTATATCCAGCATGTCTAATCACATTTCTCACAGTTTCAGCACTTACACTTCTGCCCATTATTCGAGAAGTTTCTGCAGCTAGTTTGACTGCACTTAATTTAGGATCAATCTTGATATCTTTCAAAATTTTCCTTTTGGTTACATCGCTCAGAATACTTTTGCTTCCTCTTCCACTTTTATTTTCAATTAATCCATCGCTTTTAAATCTTACAATGATTTTCTGGACACAAGAGTGGCTTCTACCGACAATTTCAGCTATTTCACGATAAGAATTTCCTTTCTTAAATAACCATAATTTAAATTTTCTTACATCAATACTGGTCTCTCTTCGAAGACCCATTTTCCATTTAAAATCACGACTTTAAATTCACAAAAACAACTTCAAAAGACAAAAGTAGAAGCCGTAAAGGTTTAAGATAAAATTGGCCAAACTTAGGCTATTACAGTAGAAAGCAGAAAAAAATCTAGCGGTAGTTATACAAAGATTCTATTGGTGTATCCTTAATTTTTTGAGGTAAAAATCTGCCTATGTTTATTTCAAATACTGGTAAAAGTTTTAATTTTAGATATTTTTTGTTGATTTTCGTTAATTTTACTGTAAATTAACCCTTTTGTTACTTGTGAAAATAAAAGCGCATTTGCACTTCTAGTTAATGTGTTATTTCGATTGAAAGTTGAATTTATCAAGTAAAAGTAAAGTGTATCCTCAATTGTTCGTCCCACTGTATATTTGAATGGTAGAAAGAATTGGGGGAAAACAATTTTGAGATGATACAGAGCTCATTCAACGCGTAAAAAAAACTGACGTAGGTGCAATGGTGTAGCAAAAAGTAATCGAATACGTTGTAACAATATGAATTTTTCATTCCCAATGGCCCCAAATGGTTTAGGAAGTGGAAATGAAGAAAGGAGCTTGATATTTTTATAACTTTTAGGATATTCTCCATTAAAAAGTGGCATAAATGTACAAACGTTTTTCTCCCCAAGAGCTTCCCCCCTCCCCCAACAGCTATAATCAGGACATCTATATTTATCTTGAAATTCTAGTTTCCATCATACTAGCATAGTGATCGATCCCAAAATTAATATAAAAGTATACTTGTATCATGGGATAAATACAGAAACATTGCAATAGAACAATATTCAGTGACATAAAAAATCTAAAGCTTAATGCCTCCGCTTATAGAATTCATTTCTCTACTGCTTGCCATTGCTGAATTCAACGAGAATATGTGGTATTATTTTAATGACCTTAGAGGAATCGTCTAAAAGAAATTATAATTAAGCGTAAAGAAATAAAAAAAATATTCACAATTGTAGTTATACCTTGTGGGACATGTAAGATGAGGAGTGTGATTCCAGTCAACACATCCAAGAATAAATCATTCTTAATGCTGTAGTCTGGTAGCCACCTGAGGATAGGGAAAGCTTTCTGTAGGAAGTTGCCTATGCACGCACATGACACCGTCACATTGTTCCGGAAAGCTGCCTGTACCTATAAAAGGAAGTCGTTACTGAATGATCTAAATTAAATTCCTTTCGATAGTAAAGATAAATAAATAAAGAAAAAAAATATAGGGATGAGTTCACCTTTTCGTTAAAGGAATTGAGTCCTCCTAGAGGTGGAGAAACGTTGTCTAGGAGGACTTGCGTCATGGCATCTCTGTCCACCTCGAAGCGACATGGTACTCCCCTTCTGCAAAAGAAAGGTGAAGTGATATTAATAAATGCAGAAATTGCATAGTTATTTTTATTTTTAAATATTTATGAACAGTGACTAGAAACCTTTGCTTAAGGAGAGTTCAAATTTGTTTTCATTATAATTATGGTATGTCTGATTATGCTTTTATAAATTATAAATGGAAAGAAATTATACTTTTTTGTAGCTTAGATAAAGGATAAGTTAATTTAGATGTTTGAAGAAGGAAAAATAGAAAACGTTTTTTGGTACGTTAAAACTAAATGTTTTTTTTTTTTGTATGCTTAATAAACAAAGGTTTGACATAAAATTGTAATTATAGTCATACATTCTCATATCAATTTTTACGCATTTAAATCATTGCGTTTTGATATTATCGCATTTAAACGTTTCTAAAAGGATATAAGACAAATAGTCAACTGGTTGGAATTGGCTAAAAATTTGACAAATGTCTGCACTATAGAAGTTAAAACTGAGTACTGAATTTTATCTCTCCTTTCCATTTGTAATTATAGTGTTAATTTATATTCGGACAGACGGATTTCCTATGAACAGGTTTTACTCAAAATCTGATAAGATGATTAAAATTAAATGAAAATTTTGTTGTTGATTTAATTGTAGCAAAACTACAAAAAACAGAATACTTCACAGAAGACAGAATGTCTTTTAGTTTCTTCTAGAACAGAAACTAGCAATGAATGTTTTCGAAAAACAACAAATTTCGTTTCTTTTACTATCGAAATATTTATTACGAAATAGTATAAAACATTTAACTCTAGATTTCCCAATGTATACTACTTCTTTCAAAGTATAGATTATTGACATTTGAGACATTTCACGTTTGATAAGCCTATTAACGCGAAAGTGGCAGAAATAGCAGTTAGTAAAAATAAAAGCTATTGTAGCCTGGTCAATAACCTTCACTGAGACCCCAAAACTGCTTCAAAATAAAAAAAAAAGTGGAGGATAAATATTTGCTAATTTGTTCTCGATATTAATGTTTTCATTGTCTACCTACTCTATCTGGCGTTATTTTTACGCAAGAGATCTTTTAAGTCCGGAAAGATAAGTGAAATTTGAGAAGAATAGGTTGCTTATCAGTTTAAAAGTTGCGATATTAGAGCTGTTGACATCACCTGATTAAAAACAAAATAAAATAAAAAATGTTACGGGAAAGAAACAGCAAGTACAGGTAAAAGCCGAAGTTTTGGAATAACGATACGAACTTTGAAACGCACGTTCAGTCTGTTGCAATACTTTTTTTTACTTTCATGCTGATCTATTTCAGTTTAAACCTTTGAAAGCAATTTGTCAAGATGATAATCTTTGGCTTCCAGAAGGTTTTAACATAAACTAGATTTTATTCTACATTTTTAAAAAATCTATATTTCCTTTTAATGTTAAGATAGGAGTTCCAAAACCAAAACACTGTTGTAACTTCTAATACCCACCGTAATATTTACTGACCTGAATTTTGTGAAATTCTTCTGAAAAAGAATCATTTGGAAGTTCAAGAAAATGATTTAAATTAAAACAAAGATTAAAATGAAATTTTCTCTGCAAATTTCAATGTGTCATGTCAGAATAACCTTTCTCGAATGACCAAGCACCACGTGCTCATGCAAGTTAAATTATATTTTTATTCATTTTAATAGTTTCATTGCAAACGATGAAAAAAACTTTGTATCGCATTAATTAAAAAAATATCTCATTCCCTATTTATTTCATTTCATATAATCACGCACTTAAAATGGCATTTTTTAAGGCTTTATTTGATAAAGTCATTAACTTATTATTTTTTAAATCAGAGCTTTTGTAAATGCAATGGCAACGCATTATTAAAAGCTGATTTTTTTTAGTTGCTCGTGCAGATAATAAAATTTAAAATTTTCAAATACGGATTGTTTTATTTTTCGCCTATGAACTTTTGTTGACGCCATAAACCTCATTCCCAAAATAACATTATGTTCTGATATAATAATAAATTATTGGATAAATAAAAATAAGGAAACTATAAATAAATATAAAATAACCGTAAGAATAAAGAGTAATAATTATGGATAAAGTATAATTGAAATTTGAAAATATAAATGAACAGAGAAATAATTTTCTTTATTTTTACTCAATAACTGATATCAATCTATTTACTCTTAAAGCGAAAGGACATGGTTATAATTAAGTTTTATAGTTTTCCTTATAAAGATTACTTCAAAATTGTTTTAAATTGCATATTTTTGGGATAATAAAAGTTATAACATTACTTCTTACAATTCTTAAAGTTTGATGTTCTTTTGCAGTAAAAAGCGCTTAACAAGAAAGTAACGATAACTTTATAAAAAGACCTTCAAAATGCTAATATTTGGGGATGGGATAAACTACGAATATTTTTTTTATGATTTAATAAACCTCTTAGGAGTGACATGCAATTAAAGTCTAAAAGAGCTTTTACCCCAAGTAAAATTAAATTATTGACTAGGACATGCCAGAACAAATAATATTTCACGAAAAGATTCTAATATCTTCAACAATGTGAATTTTTAATTTTTAAAAATGAATAGCAGCAAAATATTTAACATTACCTAGCCATTAGTATTGGTAGTCATCAGAGTTGGTTAAATTAATTAATTCTCGCCAAAAAAATACAACGGAAGTAGCTTCTAAACTCAAGGAGTTGGGGTTTTTAAGGTGTCGATGTGGGCCTGGTGGCAGGGCCCGACTTAGCCTAGTTGGGATCATTTTTGCTTCACTACTTAAGTAATGAAAAACATTTATTAAAGAAGGAAACGTAAATGAATTTTGATTTGGTATGGGGGCCCCAAATTTTTTTTATTTGGCCCCACTTATTGGGGTTCCCAAATGCCCCTGCCTTAGTCAGGCCCTATCTGGTGGTAATGTCTCGGCTTTGGAATCGAAGAGTTTCAGGGTCGACACCCGATTCCACCGAAGAACAATCGTGTTAGAGAATCTGGTGCACACTAAATCGGTCGGAGATAAACGTCCTGCCATTAATGTGGAAGTTTGGAGAGGGTGTGGCAGCTCCAGTATCGTCCTCGTCATCTGACCGCGGTTCAAAATTACGAGGTCTATCCTAAAACAGCTCCAGTGTTGCTTTAAAATGGTTTTGTTAATATAACTAAACTACATTTGGCTTTTAATTCCTTGCTAATGGTATTCTTTCAATCCAATTCAAGTACCTTTCAATTCATTTAAATTGATGCTTTCTTTTTCTGAATATGAACTTTTTATGTCGCTTCAAACATACTTCAAGAAGAACAGTGTACACCTTGTGTTTTTTTAATCATTGGTCACATTTCTGTTTTTCAGTTCTCGAATTATTTTTCTTTTACCATGTTGAGCCATTTTTGAAAACGTAAAAGTCTTTTATTTTGGTCCCCTGACCACTGAAATTTTTAAAAACATGTAGCTGGCGTACAATTTCTTTCTCAATTTTGCCATTATTAGTTTTGGTGATAATTTGACGTGTTTGAAACTCACTTAAAGTTTTTTCTCTAACCATTCAAAAAAACATAAAAACTTGGAACAAAAACAGTTCAAAACAATGAAACACCATTTTTAATCCTTTCGAGATTGATTTGATAAAACTCTCACTGGTTTAAACGTTTTTCATTGTCCTGATGATCTTGAAAGGATTAAGATTTATGATATCTTTCGAAACCTATCCATGCTATTTTAGCGCATGATCTATCTTTTTTTTTTCACTCATCAGAACTCGTTAAGCAGCTTTAAATCAACAATCGATAAAATTTACTCTTTTAAAATAAAAAATAAATAGTAAAAAAATTTTTTTTTAAAAAAATAATCAATAAGATCTAAATGTAAGGCCTAATTAAAAAAAATAAGATTCCACTTTTTTTAGTTGATATATATCACACACACACTTAAAAAAAGCCATTTCCATACTTAAAATTATCTTCCTTTTATATTCTATTAATTTTGAAACATGCATAATAATAATAAACTATATCTGTTACAAATTATTAACCTTACAAATATTAAGATATTAATTTGAATGAATACATTTTTTCTCTCCTTTCTTCAAAAAAAATGACCTTAATAAGAGAGAAAGAATTCTTGCCCGTATTTGCTTTTATATAGTTTTTAATTTCATTATCAACGTTGCTTATTTCAAATAATAAGTAACAGAAAAATTCTGAAAACCCCTTTCTTTATATAATTCGAAGCATTTAAAATCCGGTTAAAATTTTATATCTGTTACAAATTATTACAACTTGAAGCATAAAGGAAGGGGCTTGAAGATAATTTCAGAAACGTATTCCTAGTCAAAACATATATTAAAATTCTATCTCAGCGACATTACGAGAAGAAATCCATTAAATTTCGCGCAATTTTTTATGTAACGGAGCTATAAAAATGTAATTATTTTTGAAGGTCACATCTTCTCAGAAATAATTCCTATTCGAATCACGTAATCGTTATGCAAGAAGATGAAGCTGTTCGTAAAAAATTAAGAATATATCATTTTCATCAATAAATTTCATTGAAATCACCCTGTTCATTAAAGATATAAAAACATACAATAAGAATATGTTCGAGCTATAATAAAACCGAAGACGAAGATGCTCTGTATTTATAAGTTGTAATGATTTATGGACTTGGAAAATATACTGCTAAGTAGGTATCAAAGAATACTTTATGAAAAAAGGGAATACAAGAAAAAATGGATTACTAAAGTTGAATGTAGGATATTTAAGCTGTTCTTATTAGGAATACTTTCATTTGCAATGGATTTCCTAACACAATCATGACTTAAATGAGACGAGAATTGTAGGAATTTTCACCTACTCTAAACCGATGCTCATCTATGGAGCATTTACACTCTCTTATATTACATCTTATAATACCAATCACGCAACAATATTACATCCTGTAATTTATAACTAGAATAAATTCATTCTGAAAAAAGTTGATCCTATTTTAATTTAAAAAAAGATTAAAAGGAAATCAGCTGTGCATATCTCAATGTATCATGTTAGAACATAATTTCTTGAACGGCCAAGCACCAAGTTGCTCGTGCAAGTTAAATAATATTTTTATTCATTTTAATGGTTTCATTGAATTAGTAATTTTGGTATTGCAAACGATAATAAAAAATTTCGTCTCGCATTTATTGTTTAAAAAAATGTCCCATTTCCTATTTATTTCATTTCATCTAATCACGTGCTCAAAATGACATTTTTCCTAGGTTTTATTTCTATAGTCAAAAGCTTTTTTTAAATCAGAGCTTTTGTAAATGCAATGGCAACACGTTATTAAAAGCTGATTCTTTGAGATGCTCGCGCAGATAATAGAATTTTTATTTTTCGCCTACTGATTGTAGTTGAAGCCAAAAACAACATGTTCCGACAGGATAATAAAGTCATTCCGAAAAAGGTTGAACCAGATTTTAATGTAAAATATTCCAACTATAATGAAAAAAGAAGAATCTCGCCAACTAAAGGGTTAATACATATTTAAATTTTTAGAATATGGTCATTGATAAACAAATAAAATAGTATTTTGCACTATTTTCAAAGAAAAAAAATTTCAAGGATAATCTCGTGACTACACAAAATAAATTGAAAAAAAAATGGTTTCATTCAATCATGCAGTTTATGAAATCAGGTCAATTTTGAAATTACAGAAAATTGTGCTTGAATTTTTGATGGCATTAACATCACATGGCGGTATATCACAGCTAATAAGAGCAGCAAAACCGAAAATAGGTCAATGACATCAACCTAACCCAAATATACACTAAACTTAATGCAAGCACTTTCCCTCTCGTTTTAAATATATCAGTATATCTCTACCTTTGAACTTGCTTGAAAGTGAAAACATACCAAAGTTCAAGCAGCACCATGGTGAAAAAATGATACTCTTCAGGTGACCTTGACACCCATTTTATCGAAGAAATCGAAATTATTTTTTCAAATGAATGTGTCAACAATAAAATGCTTGCCTCTTTTTTTTTTTTTAACAAGATCATACAATTTTTATCGCTAAGCCTTTAAGTAGTAAATGATAAACTATTATTTTTACTGTTTTGTGCTAGCAACGGAAATGTGTGGGAAGCAATTTTAATTTCTTGAAAGCTGACTGAAATTAATGAAAAAATTAATGAAATTTCCTGAATTTAGAATATTAAGGAAATGTTGCGAGGTATTAAAATTCAATACAGAAAATGTAAAATTATTATGTATTAATTCTAAGTTTTATTGGATATTTTGATATGCATTTTTTAAATTGCAGTTGGCTCAAATAATTCAGATTCTTTATAAATATTTATCTAATCTATTAAATATTCTATTAAAAAGAAAAAAAAATATCTAGAATATGAATTCCAGACTATATTTTCTTTTTAACAAAAATTGGTTATTTTGAAGAGAAAACTTCCAAATAACTTGATTGAAATTTTGGTTATTTTGAAGTGAAAACTTCCGATGAAGTGAATTAAAAATTTTATTTATAAAAATCAGTAGTTTTTCTAGTATTAAAGAACGATAAAAAAAATACATAAATTTTATTCCAGAAGCCAAATTTTTTCTAATATAAAAGCAACGGAATTTTACTTCACAAGCATAATTCTTTCTCGAAAATTCTCCGTAATGCGGAAAAACACTCGTTAAGCGATTTTTTTGCTATTTAGGAATATTAATGTAAAAAGGTCAACACGTTTTATTCCGAAAAAATGATTAAACAAATGTATGAATAAATTTTATAATTTATAATGTATGCTTTTTTTTCTAAATTTTTTTAAAGAGCTTTTTTTTTCTTTGAGGATATGTAGTTATGATTGAAAATTTGGCGAAAATGAAACACCATCGTCGTTAAATGAATTTGTAAATGCATCTGCTGACTTAGCACGATGCTTCTCAATACAAGATACATAAATTTCCTATTCCTTCAGCATCTCCTTTTTATCACACATCATCATTGTGCTATGCTGTGCGCCTTATTTCTCACAATCCCGGCTAAATTTCCTCCGCAGCGTTATGCTGTGACATCAAATGTAGCTCCATAAGTTCTGTAGCTTTGGCTATATTATTTCACCAGCTTAATGATTGCTTTCCGCTTTTAATCTCATAATCTTGGCCATTTACAAAATTTCACTCGATTAAGGCTTCATTGGCATTTTCTGAAATCCCTCGAACTGGCGTTTGTCAACGCTATCTGACCAAAACTTCGATGTAGATATAAGGGTTCCTTCAAAAAAAGTTCAAAGCAGATCGATAGAAAACGGGGGAAATAATAATTTTATATATGGAATAAATGGCGAAACTCTTCCCAAAACTGTCTGGCTTCCTCTCTAATAAACTTGTAATGCCATTGAACGCTTTATATGACATTAGAGTACAACAGTTACGAAATATTAAATTTTAGCATACATTTAGCATTTTTACCGAATCTACCCTTCCATCCTTAACGGGTTTTTTGGCGATTAATCCTTGGTATGCTGTTAATAGTATTCGAAAATCGATATTTTACTTTAAACTCATTTTCCATAATCTATCGGAACAAAGATTTGACTCATAATTATACTTGTAGTCATTAAATTCTACACTAAATTTGACTCATCTAAATAATCGCGTTTTTTAATTATCGTGTTTAGATATTCCTGAAAGCACAGATCAATAGCCATACTTGGATATGGTTCAAAATTTGTCAAGATGTTAAATCTGTGCACCAAAACTTGTACATTCGAGGTTTCTTCGTTTTGTATTGCCGTATTGATTTATATTCGGACAGACGTTCTTTTGAATAGAATTTACACAAAATTTGATCAGAATCTACCCAGTTCGTGCCAAGATAGCAAACGTCTAGGTGAAAGTGTTTCTGAATTATCTTTGCCTCAGATAGACAAATACAGTTGAAGCCCCCCCCCCCGGGAGCGTTCAACTGTAGAGTCTTACACAGCACTTGTGAGACACCTACAGCGAAATCACCACCTAAGAAATTCGCCCAGGGTGACCGACAAGCCCAGGAGGACCTAAATCCCGAATCACAAGAACCCATTGAGAAGCTCTGTCGTGACACTCATAAGCTATGTCGAGTCATCATTCCGTAAAGTCGTAGATAGACAGAAAGAGTAGGAACACTCCCCCAGTGGACATTCAGCTGTAAAATCTTGCACAGCGCTCAGGGGTGGCCTATAGCGAATCATATCACCTAGAAAATTCGTCCGGAACACTCGACAGGCCCAGGGGGCCTTGGGACCCAAATCGCCAGACCCCAGGGAGAAGCTATGTCGAGACAATCGTAATTCCGTAGTCATCATCCTATGGTCGTAGATAGACAAATGAACATTTTCCAAAAATCTGTTTTTCGAACGGAGGCTGGTCTAAAACGCGGAGACTCATAAAAATCTTACGTTCAAATGTTTTTAAAATTACTGTACTTTCTTTATACTACGTATATAAGAAGGGGGAAAAATGCGTCTTTACAAAGTACGAGAGAGCGATGTACAGTCATCGATTTGAAGAGTGATTCATTTTGAAGTACGTTCCCGAAAAATCTAAAGTAAACAAATATTGGAATCGATACCTCCAGAATGAAGAGAAAAAAAATTTAAGTACGCCGATAACAATAAGAGAACGAAGAAAGTTTTGATTGTGAAACAAGAACACTCGAGAAATTGTCGTCCGTTACGGGTGGATCATGGCAAATATTTAAGGCTTAAGAAAGTTACAGTTTACGAAATTCATTATAAAAAAATACATGTGACATTTCAACAGATAAAATATTATTCAATTGTTAAATTGTTTATCGCGTGTAATGAGGGAATTTCCAAATAGCTTAAGCAGCTAAAATATCCCCCCTCCCCCGAAAAAAAATAATGCTGTTGACTCTGCAGCTGAATAATTATGATGGTTTATAGCTAGAAAGGTTTGATCTGCTGATGTCAGGTTCGAATATTGTCAAGAAAAAAAATATATTTAATGCAAATTCAACTGTTAAAAAATTGTGGCCTTCTGATGTCGACATTTTCTCTCTCATTTGATTTAGATATCTATCCTAATTCATTAATCTAGAACATAAGATGAAAAAGTTCGGTATTTTACTTCTCTATAAGTGGCCTTGGGGCACCTGATTTGAAAATCTTGACAGTTAAAATATAAAGAGCTATATCACCTTACTGATCTCTCTGCAGAAAGTATTAATACTACCAAGGAAATTGGATTAGAGATTTTAAAGGCTCCCAAGGAAAAGGATATTTAATGCGATTTATTTAAATTATAAAAGAAACAGCGTATACAGCTACAAAGAAGTTTAATGAAATAAATAAGTCTTATAAGAATTAAAGCCATCATAATGAAGATAAGCACTGAGAATAAATATAGTAAGGAAAATATTTAAAAAAAACTCATTGAAATGCTCACAAATATTATAAAGAAAAAAATATTATTACGTTAGAAATTTCTTTCAGAATTCATAACGGTTAGAACAATTTTTAAACAGTCAATTTTTCGAAGCTAGCTTTTTTTCATTATTTATTGATTAAAATACTATGTAAAAAAGAAAGCAAAGAATTAAACAAATATCCGTTATAATAAGCAATAATAAGTTTGTAGTTAGCGCAAGAAAATATTTTACTGCACATAGATTCTCAATTTGAATTGAAACAAAGTTCAATGATATGGAATTGAAACACTCTAAAAAAGCAAATATTTTTCAGTTACAAGAAGGGAAATTTAACAGGTTAACTTTGGAATTACCACATAAAAGAAAATAAACTTTGTTAAGTCACACCAGACTCTCTGACTCGTCACGAAGACATATGGATTTAAACCATAAGGCTGAAGGACCAGACCGCCTTTACAGCAACACTGGTGGGAACTGTGGTTGAGTCTTAATGGCCATCACCAGCCACAATACAACCCTTCCCATAGAAAGAACGTCCTGTCATTGATGGGAGGGGTGAATGACATTGGTGTATAATAGTTAAGAAATACTAATTTTTAACGGGAATTTAGCACATTGATTGAATCTGTCGTGTCATCTTCGGCGAATTATTTGGTGATTAATCTCCGATATTCATTCACAGTAATTGAAAACCGAATTTCTGCTTTAGACAAGTGTTGCTCAGTCGACTAAACAGGAACTGAAAAATTCTTTCTCATCTTGAGAGAGACACTTCAACTTCTGTCAATCTTTTTATTTTTTTTTTGTTCTTGTTGTATAAAATAAATATACTCTTGTCACTTGTTTAAAATGCTGTAAAGTCGTTTCTTGAAGATCTGAACATTTAAAATGAAGGAATCTATCCACACTCCCAAAAATTTGACACAAAATTGCCCTTGTAAATCACAACTTCCTCATCTAATTTGATATATTTAAGTCATTGTGTTTTTTAATAGACGCTTTAAAATGTTTTTGAAAATACAGACTGACAAACAGTCAATCCATTGTTAATTTTATCAGTTGTCTACGTTATAATTGTTAAATCTGTGTACCAAACTTTTTTTTTTTTTTTTGCATTTATCGTGTTAGCTTATATTCGAATAACTACAGATGGACTGTCTCTGATACGATTTTATTCTACTTTGATAGAAATCTGTAAATTTAATGCGAAGTCCTCATACCAAATTTCACCCATTTAGCACAAAAGGTTTTTGAATCATCTTTGTTCCAGACGAGTATTTTCCAAAAATGAGTTTTTCAAACGTAAGGAGATCTAAAATATGGAAATTCGTCTAAAATCACGAGTACGAATTTTTGGACGATTACTATATATACGAGAAAGTAAATACTCAATAAAAAAAAGAAAAGTTGTAGTTGTTTCTAATGGCATTTGCCATGGACAAACTTGCTGACGCAGTCATCAATTTTAAGCCGAGGGGGCGTCTCTTATTTCAGTAGCGAGTACTGGAAACAAGAGTACATCTTAGCTACTCACGCATCACATTTCGCTTGCACAGCCCCTTTTTACAGGGGCGTACATTTGCACATTTCACAGAGCGAAGAGATGAAGAAAAACCATGACCTAACCGGGACTCGAACCAAGGAACCCAGGACACGGGAAAGACGCGCGACACCCTTCTGTTAGGATGTCGGTAAAAAAAAAACGCGTTAAACAAGTTGGTATTTCTTTTTAAGAAAAGTAACTTTTTAAATTCGTTTGAAAATCATTTTAATTCATTCAATCCATTTTCTGCTACATTACTCTCGTGAGATATCGTATGTATTCATCACACCTTAAACCATTTTTAATCCTTACAATTCGGATTTGTAATTTTGAAAAATTGCTCAGAGATGGACATTTCCGCCCAAGAAAAATACTTTTTAAAAGCATATCAGGGAGATTTTACTATTGAGTTGTTTCTGCCCAACATAAACTTCAGTACTTTGCTTTAACATGGGATACAGACCAAGGACAAATGCATCATGCCATTTAAATATTCGATTTATCTTGAACTGAAATAACCAAATAAAGAAAACAAAAAGCAGACGAGAAAAGTATTTTAATAATCCGAAGGTAGGTCAGCTTCGCAACCTTGGATTATGCAATTTTTAGACCGAACTTCGTCAGGACACCGAATCCTGATCACGTGCTCCTCCCTCTGAAGTTGTGAAAGGTTCAAACACTTTTTAAGGGTCGGTCAGGTGATCCATCCATAAAACCGGTGAGCCAGGAAGGCGGACGTTTAGGAAGCAGTGACGAAAGCGAATCGATTCCATTCACTTACGTCAGACTTCAAGCACGCTCTTTTTGTTTACTTAAATACGTTTGCATTAAAAATAAAAATTACACTGCACAATGTATGAATGAATTTTAGTAAAAAATGACAGTGGCTAATTATAATTTTTACAAAAGAGAACTATCCCAACTTCTTACGGTACGTGATCACGTTTGAGATGAATTTGAGTTAATTTTTAAATAGTTTATTTAAATAGTTTTATTTTTGAATATTTGCATAAAAAGATTGAAAAAATATCTATGAAACGAAAATATACAAGTTAAATGACAAAAACTTTTAAAACATACAAATGTCTTTTTTTAGTTCAAAAATAAGTGTTAAGTAAAGTAAAGTATTCTTCTTCAGAAGATTATCAAATAATTTGCTTACAATACTGTGGATATTTTATGAAATATATTATCTTTAGCCATAACTAAAAAATAAGCTGTATTTTTATACATTTAAAAAATATATATTTAGTGAGTCAAATGATTAATAAAACGAAATTTTCCAATAATTTCCACATTGTGAAGCATTAAAACTATAAAATGTTTTTAAATGAATTACTTATTACTTATAATAGATTACTTTATTACTACTGAGGAAATTATTATTCCAAATTTGAACAAAGCGTGTGCATTAGATCTCCATTTATGTTTTTCGGAAGAAAATTCAATCGACTATTAGAATTTGAGAAAAATTTAAACATATGTAAATGCAAATATAAAATACCCTGCCTTCCCTAACCAGACTTAAAAATAAAATACAAGCGATTTTATAGAAAAATCTGTCCAGCATTAAGAGTATTCAGTAAAAAATAATTTTAAAAAAAACACCCTACTTTTTAACGTAATAATTTACCTTAATTCGCTTTTTTACATAAAAGGTAATCATACCTTAATGGGGCTATTTTTACATTAATAAACTACTAATTAAAAAGAAATGCAATTAATTAATTCTATATCATAATAGCATGATAAACAATTATTTACGAAACATAATTGACTGCAAATTGTCTTATGCCAATCAATGTCAGTACTTTCTTTTTCATATATATAATATTTAATGATACGTATAAAATTAAGAGGGATTCAACTTCCTTCTTTTTATAACATTAAAATATTCTGCCATAAACAGCACCCATTGCTTTTAACGACAATAAAACAATTTTAAAATTAAGAGGAGTTAGCTCCTTGAAACCCTCTAGTGTATTCTAATAAAGTATTATACTCCTTTCCATACTCAATAATTTGGGAAAAGTTGCGAGTACTAAAAATATTCGGATTTTTATTTTCGAAGTCCTGCACAGAACGATTTTGTGCTTCATATTATGGTAAAGAAAAACTGAAAAGATAAATTCGATGATTTTTTTTCCAACCGACTGAAACTAAAATTTGACACGGAACTAAAAATTTAATAATAAAATTAAATTTCTAATATCACTCACTTAAGATATTGCAACTTTGAGTTGCTGTATTTACATGAATGCTAAAATACAGACTGACTGTCGCTCAAAATTTCGAATAATTAAATTAAAAAATATGGTAAATATTTATGCTAAAGAGAATTTCCCACGGATTCTTTCAAAATTTGATAGAAATTTACTAATTTGGTGTAAGAGAATTTACCAAATATACGCTGTCTAGCTCAATGCGTTTTTGTGTTATCGAGTTTAAAAATATGCTGATAAATTATTATATAATATAATATTATATTATATATATATATATATATATTGGAAATTTCATTTTTTTGGAGAAAAGGGGAAGCGGTATACACCATTGTTAGAGACCATACGAGAAAGTTTTGGGGAGATAAAGTTTGGATTTCGATATAAACTTACTTAATTTATATTAAATTATATTATTAACTTATTAGGCTAATGAGATTTTAAGACTGACCCGCTTGCAATCTTCTATACGCTTAATAGTTCTAGGTTTTCTTAGGATCTAGAAAAATAGCTGATTTAAAAAGCTATTTAATAAAATATCTTATTTACAATAAATTTACAGAATAAAAATGTTATATAGACCAAAATCATACGATATCAATATCTTCATGAAATTTAAGAAACGTTTGATGATCAATTTTTTTAAAAAATAAGTTCTTCATAGAAGTTTTATTTCTTGTCTTGTAGTTAGATCGCTCTCTATTACAGTCCATTGCTATCGAAATTTGGTTGCGTGTCAAACTTGCATTCGTAATTTACTTCTCTGATGGATTTGGGTCCAAAATATCGATTTCTTTAATGCCGATTAAGCTCTTCAATGTTCACAATTTTCACAACATAAGTGATATCTCGTCATATCATTTCCTGCTATTATAACCTCTGAATTTTTGAAAAAGAATGGGATTTTTTTTAAAAAAAATTGAACTATTTATTGATATTTTGTTCTAAAATGATAAATATTTGAAAAAAGAATAGAAAATCAGAGACCGCGTAACGTCGGGAGCTAATTTTATGAAGCGAAGTCTTAATATAATTAAATTTGGATTAATATAATTAAATATGTGATTCCACCACCTAGTAAGGAATTTGTAAAAATTGTTTTAAGAGTATCGAATACTTGCAGAGATAAATTATAAAGTAGACACTAGCACTTAAATAATTAAAATAAAAAAATTGTTAAATATAATGAAATGAAACTTTAAATATACTATAAAACTTTTTTGGTACATTAATAAAAAATGTGTTAAACACTTTTTATATATTTTTATTTGCATTAAAATAATTCTGTTAAGTTCTAATCTCTATCAATAATAAAGAAGAAAATTCATTAGAGTGTGCGTTTTGGCACTATTCAATGACAGATTGGTAATGGGAATGTGAGCTACAGAACGATTTTTTTTTAAATTCTTTTTTTAAATATTCAAACGAGAATTGTGTTTTTTTACAATAACCTCCTAGAATATTACTGTACAAAACTGAATTTAAAAATTTAATTATAGAGCAAATATTTCTGAATTATGACAAAAATATAAATTTTTAAATTTTTTTAAATAATTTGTTTAAAATTTTAAAAATGCTCCTTTGAATAATTTTCAACAATATATATCATTCGTAAATCGGAATTCAAATCCTCTTCATTATTTTGTCATACATTTGATCACGTGATTTTCATCTATGAAAATTAAATTACTATCTGCATGAAATGCAGTTACATTATTGTCTAAGTTAAATCCAGATAATTATATTTCAAGGGTATGGCGGTGTCATGTGGTTTAGCTCAATTAAGATGATTTATATACAAAATGTTCAAAATATGTGAAAGGTCATTAAAATAAAAAGGCGTAGATTATAAGCTCTTCCACAATTAGATACTTAAAAATATTTCCTGGGGTGAATCATTAATATTATATTAATTCATGTATAAAAGATTTATTTGAAATTAAATACAATTAATATTCCTTGATCACCAGTTGGTTGTCAAAGGTGGAAGAGAGTAATAATAAAAGTAAGATGTTTTTCAAATAGCTATGAGTTGAATTGCGAATTTTCAAATAGAATAAGACTCCAAATAGAAAAGAGGTTTGACTTCTGTTTTCCCACATGTGAGAAAGCAAAATGAATAACAAAAGAATATTAAGTAACATTCAGAGTAGCCGTGATGTACAACTTGATTATTTTTTTGCAACGCATTTGGGCACAATCACGTGAAAATACCAGTTTCAAAATTTGCAATGAAGTCACCAACACAAAAGATTCTTTAAAAGTGGGTGTCTAACGGCCAATGCTACTTATCCAAGTTTGACATCATTGATTTGAACCATGCAAAGAAACTTTTTTCAATACCTAATATTTTTTATACACCATTTTCATGTAAAAATGAGTTTTTAAATTCGATGTTTTTTATTACAATTTCTTGTTATAGTGTATTGAGCTAATTACTTCAATAAATGAAATTAAATATAAATATAGGATTAAAGTAATAAGTGAAATTTTATTTTCATAAATGCAAACAAGAAATGAAGAAAAATGACGAAGTTCATCGAACTCTTCATTATAACAAAAACTCAAACCATTTTTAACACATCAGTCTTTTCGTTTTTACTTTATAATAGAATTAAGAAAGTGAGACAAGCAAAAAAACATTTCGAAATAATTAGTCAAAAATGAGTTGAAATGGATCTGTATTTTTATAAGTAATACAAATAAGTAATACAAAATAAGTAATACAGATGAGAAAATGTAGATCAATTTTATTTGGACAACGGTTGCAGTGAATCTGCATCCCAATTTATCATATGAGAAAATGACGATGTTTCGTTAGGGTTTTTGAATTAGGGTTTTTGTTATTTTCTCTTTTTGATATGCGTTCGTGCCTGTATTTTCTCCATTTGGACCTTCATTTTACTCTCAATTGAATACTGACATGTTTTTATGCCTTTCATTATGCATGCTGTTACACAAAAAATGTATACTAGAGCTAAATTTTTAAAGAAAATCTATTCTTGTCACGAATTGATCATTAGTTTTCTAAACCTTAGCTATTATTTGTAAAACATTATTTAACCTTTATTTATTTATTTTTGTTTTAACTCATTACATTGCTTTCGCATTAAATTGTAGAAAAATGTACTAAAAGAGCGAAAGTGGTCTCCCTAATACTTTTCTCGTATACTCTTTAATAACCTT
Organism: Argiope argentata; assembly: GCA_026289955.1. Lineage (NCBI taxonomy): Eukaryota > Metazoa > Arthropoda > Arachnida > Araneae > Araneidae > Argiope > Argiope argentata. Next base: position 3,649,010 of record JAOUZG010009418.1, read on the forward strand.
GCCATGCCAAAGAATGATTTATATGATATTAGGGATAATTGTTAAGGAATATTAATTTTTGACTTGGATTTCGCATTTATACTGAGATTTAGTGTCATGCTTGGCGAGTTATTTTGCATTTAATCTCTGACATGCGTTAATAGAATTCAAAAATCCATTCATTTTTATCAACCGATGGAAACAAAATGTTGATACAAAATAGCACTTGTAATCGCAAAATTCCTAACTAAATTTGATATTTTTAAGTCACTCCTTTTTTGAACTATTGTGTTTAGTATAGGCAGTATATAGTATGTATGTATTGTGGTATAGAGTATAGGCAGACAGACAGTCAACCCCTTTTTGTATTTGGCTCAATGCATGCCACGTATTTATACCATAGATGCTGAATTTGTGCAATGAATTTTATCTTTCTAGTTCTCTTCGTTTTGTAATTATCGTGTTAGATGACATTGGAGCAGCAGGATAGATGGATTCTCACTGAATAGTTTTTACTCAAAACTTTATAGGATTCTGACCGTATTTTCAACCAAAGCATTTCTGAACTATTTTTATCACAGATAGAGAGACGGGCATTTTGTAATAATGTATTTTTCGAACTCAAGGAGGTCTAAAGATTTATCAAGACCTTAAGTTCGAATTTTTTTTGACGATTACTGTACTTTCTCTGTGCTATGTGCTTGAGAAAAACTAAGTAATGTGGTTTGAATATCCCCTTTTCTTGCGCCTCAAGATGAAGATATAAAAACAATACAGTACTTAAAGTAATTCTTTATAAATGCGCCTCATCCGTTGATATGGGTTCAGAACGAGTCTACTTATAGAAAAAAAAACTGCTCTTAATTGGACAGTTGTAGACCAAAGGTAGGAATGGAGTACCTGAACCGAGTGAGGTCAAAAAGGAACTGGTCAAAACTGCCCAAAAGCAGTTCTAGCAAAGAGTAATTAAAGGGTTGTCAGAAGTTTAAAAACCTCCACAGATTTGCATTGGTTCCGAGTAGGAAAAGTGGTTCTGGTACTAAATACGTTAGCCTTGACGATGAAACTTTACTAGTGACTTAAGGGGAAATTCTTGTTTTTCCTAATATATTTAAAAAAATAAAAATACTTCAGTGACTTTACTTAAATGTAGAGGAATTCGAATAAATATTTTACAAAAAAAAGTTTTAAACTTGCTTCCAGATATTCGATAAAAGTATCGAAGGGAAAAAAAACATATTGAAAATGAAAATGGGTGATCTGTGGCTAATGGTACAAAATAACAGAATAACTTCTAAGATGATTTACTTAGATAAATGTTATTTTAAAAATAAATGTTTAATTTTTATCTAAATCGCATAAAAATATTGAAATTTTGAAAATAGTTTCTTGAAAATTTAATTTTCTGTTAAGTCAAAACAAGAGGTATATTTTTCTCATAAGACTTCATCCAATCTTTTTTTGAGGAAAGCCTAAAGGTTAATAAATAAAAAAAATCCAAAATAATATATAGTCAAATCTGCGTAGTGATTATACATATCTTTTACAAGGAAGTAATTGTACAAAATAAACTTCGAGTAACTTCAAATTTTGGCTTTAGTTTCTGTACAAAAGAGACATTCAAAATATGCACTTCTTCTAAATATTGTTCTTCTTCTGTATTTATCTGTGAGGTGTGTGAGTGTACCCTCCCTGCAAAAAAGGGGTTATTCAAGCGGGTGTGACGCATGTAGTATCTAAGTCGTAATCTTGGCCCTAATTGGTGCTATTGAAAAAACAAGAGACGCTCACTCGGCTTAAATCTGACAAATCTCTCAGCGGGCTTGTAAAGTGCCATAAGTCACAACAACAACAAGCCAATAAATGTTCACTTCGAAATTAGGGAAATAAAAATTTAAGTTTTCTTGGTGGTCACAACCTGGATCTAAGTTCATATATTTTCGTATATATCATCATACAATACAGCTGTACATACGTCAAAATATATCAATTTAAATTTGGAATTTATGGGTATTTTTGAAGATTGAAAAAAGGGGAGCAGTTCATTTCCTAATTTTGGGGGAAGGGCTAGTACATTCATGCTCCCCAAATTTAGGAAATGTATTACTCTCCTTTTCTATCTTCAAGTAGATCAATAAATTATAAATTTAAATTGATATAGTTTGATGTATGTGCAGCTGTATTGCACGATGTATCTTCAACAAACACTTAAACACACACGCTATCACACGTGCGGACTTTATTACAGAATTACTAGCATATCTGGGTTTCACAGTAAGTGGTTAAAAATGAAAGTAAAGCTTCTGACTGAATTCTTATCTCTTTTGTAAAGTAATGAAATGTTATGATTGTATAAAACAATATTGAAAAATAATTTTCATTACTATTTCAGGCATGACTTCATTTTTGGTTTTTGAAGCTGCAAAGGTTTTTAAAGTTTCAATTGTCACGGTTACAGTAAAAATAAACACGCGTGAGAATGATCGAAAAATTCATGGTGCCTTTTATGCCACGTTTTCGTTCAGATCAATCAGCTGATCGGTTAAACTGTTTTCTGAAATTATATGAAACCAATTAACAGCTTCAATTTCAAAATTTTTTAATAACATTTTTTTTATCAAGACTTCTTATCAATAATGCAATTTCATTTATTGGTGAAAATTGGAAAAAAACCTATTAGGAAGGAGCGTACTATGATTCTATGTCACAACGTGATTTTCAAACAGAAAGGGGGAAAACACATTACGGGTAAATGCTTACTGTTGCCAAGGAAAATTTATTTACATAAGTTTACTTTCAAGCAATATCTTCCCATTTTATGAGGATGAAAGAGGTTTATCCAACATTCAACTTATTGGATTTTGTCACGTGAAATAGCGCTCCTCATATTTATACAGGTGAACAGTTTATCGTCATTGTAAAAATTGAAGCCCTTCAGAATTTATTTGATCAATCGATTTATTAAGATAACGCCAAGGTAATGTAGCCTCAATCTTACTGAAAGTAACTGTTTTGAAACAAAAAAAAAACAAACTAACTAACTTCCTATAAAGTTCCAGAATTTTAATACAAATGAGATCTGCAGCTGATATTCAGAAGAATTCAATTCGCATACATTTTCGAAAGCTTCTAACATACAACATATTGAATCATAAAATTTTTAAAAACATTTTTATGTTTACTTGCTTTAAGTTCTTAAATAATTTCGTAATCAATTTAGTCATTTCTTTATGCGTTACATATTTGAAATGTTCACTTGTGCGTCTTTGATGAAATTGAATCATTTTATTATTTTCTCAACGTTTAATCAGTTAATTTCTAAATTAAATTTGGACACCGGAGACGTAGTGCTGCCTAAGATATGGTTCGACAAAATAATTTAAATCTATATTTATAATTCCGTACTATATTAAAATCTATAACCCAACAGTTCGATAATTTCTTTGTGTAAAATTACCTTTTAACTTATCAAAAAGTATTTTAAAAATCTATTTCATCTAGTTTTGCGTCGATTAAATGCTGATTTCCTTAAATATCTTTTTATTTCAAGTGTAGATACCCCAACAAAACCAGAAATCATTTTTATAAAGAAAAGGGAATATTATTAATTAAATATCGTAAAAATATTGATAATCGCTTTTCTTTCCTGCCAAATTCCTTTCATTCTTCAATTACTTTACCCAAACAGTTGAAATTTTAAACCAAGGGATATAGTTTTCCCGGAACATTCTCGCACACTCTTTAATCCCTTATTTACCAATTTTTTTAATCATCAGTTTTTCAAACTTATTTTTGAACCATTGATTAAGTTTTGGTACAGAATAAATCCAAGGGCGAAGAAAAATCTTTAATTAATTGAAACTACTTAGTTAAGTTAATAATTAACTATAAGATTTTTAATTTCGTTTTTAGTTTATATCTGCTTCCCATTGGAAATACTCTCTTCCTATTCTTTTAAATATTGTTATAAAAATAGTCATATTACGAAGAAATCAATCGAATTTAAACGATTCTTTAAGTTGGTGAATAAAGGTATCGAAGGGCATTTTCTAGGACAATACTTCAATGGAATTGGCGAAATATAGTTAAGATATATTAATCTTCGGCGTGAATTTAGCAATTTTATCGAATCTATCAATTGGCATGTGTTTTGGCGATAAATCCTTGGCATGCGGTTAATTATGTCTAAAAATTTGAATCCAATTCGTGTTTTAAACGCATTTTTTCCGATCGATTGAAACAAATAATTTGGCTAAAAACTATAATTGAAGTCACAAAATCACACACGAAATTTCATGTATTTAAGTGTACCATGCATTCCATGTATTAAGCGTTTTTAAATTATCGCTTTTCATGCTCCAGAAAATATAGACTTACAAACTGTCAATCCTTTATTGGGATTGGTTCAAAATTTTATATGTGTTTACACATTAGGTGTTAAATTCTGCATACCGAATTTTATCCATCTAAATCTCTTTGTAGTCTTAGTGCTAATTTATATCGACCAACCGGATAGACGGATTTTTTAAGAACCGATTTAGCTCGAAATTTGATAGAAATCCACGAATTTAGTGTAAAGACAGTATACCAAATTTCATTTGTTTAATCATTCAAAGCGTTTTTGAGGAATCTTTGTCCAAGACGCTTAGACTAACAGACAGGTGGACATTTTTTTAAATGTCCACGTGTCTGTTATTCTAAGCGTCTTGGATTCTGAAAAGTGAATTTTCTTCAAAATTTCAAGCTGGAATTTTTTTAACGATAACTATACTTTTTCTATACAACGCATACAAGATTAATACTATTGCATTTATGCAATCAATAAACAGAAAGGAAATTCTTCAGATATCAATAAACATTTATTATTGTCACTGAATTTAAAATATCCGAGGTGTAACAACTTGATAATGTTTTGTCTCATTCATCTACTATCTTGTTTTTAAAAATTTCCTTGTTTTTGAATCTATCGACTGACGCAGCATCACGATAATTCATTAGAGTTTAATTATCATTAGAATAAAGAGCTAATTATTGTTATCACTTCTATCTTCTTATCTTGAGAGTAAATTGATTTTGCCGATTTGAGGAGAGTTTCACGGAGTGCTTGAATTCAAGGTTTTTAAGATTCCAGACATAACAGTTGAATAGAGAAATGGAATAGAAATAAGATAATTTAGTAAGAATCTTAATAATTTAAAGATCATATATTGGCCATATAGATTTAAATCTATATGTCTTCCCTTTAAAGGAAATCTCTTGGCAAGTTTCAAATGGCAAGTTTCGTTGTCTTTTTTCATATGTAAATAACGAAATCTAAATAAATTTGATGATTGGTATATTGTAATTTTACAGTGCCTTTTATATGAGAAACTCCGAAGTTCATCGACTGTTTCCATCCTACAATGATTAATATCAATAGAGAAGCTTATTAATGGCAGTAAATCGAGCTGATTGGACGTTCATGTTTCAACACCGCGTCATGATTGGCGCAGCGCCTTCTCATGCCCTACTTAGATTTTTTCAGATTTCAAATTACAGAACAGCAGAAATGTTTCAATGTACACAAGGTTACTTCGCCCAGCTTAATTAAATCCATTTTGATTACATTTGAACACCCATCCACCGCATCAACATTGGCTTGAACTAAGGTACAGTCCTAAGGACCAACATCAATCACGGTACAACCCTACCCGTCGGAACACGTTCCATCATTATCAGAATATGGCGAGAACCAAATACCATTCTGAAAACTATTCATCGTCTTATGAATGATGTTTGATAAGGACTCTAAAGCCATCTGTTCTCTAAAGAGTACTTTCTGATTCGACATCATCATTTATGTTTTCAGTTATCATTAACGAGTGACCCTGAAAAAGCTATGCCTGTTTGAGTAAAAAAAATCATCTTTTTTCTGACATTATAGATGAGAAATTGTGAGATCAAATTCCATCATTATACCGATAACTACTGGGACAACCTATGGTAGGTAAAAAGGAATTTTGCGGTGGTTCAATTACGTTATGGGAATATATTGTATGTTGACCAGGCATATGGCTGTAACAAATTTGAAGTTGGCAATTACATGGATATCATTGTGGATCAGTTACATCATGCCATGGTATTTGTTTTCCAAATAGCGATGGTTGGCTACATTAAAATAACACTCGTTACCATAAGATCAAAATTTGTCTACAAGTTTTCAGTAACAGTATGAGCTAAAAGATCTATTGCCATGGACCACGAATTTCTCGAATTGTAATCCAGTTGATTAAAATTCGATTAGTTGTTAGAGTAAGGATTCCTAAAACTCACGATTCACCATGTAAATTAGCACAAATTGATGGAGCTGTTCTTTATGTTTAGTGGTCCTTAAATTTTTGTGTTTATTGAAAAAAATTGTGTTTATTTTATAGCCAGAAAAAATTTCACTTTGTATAAGTAATTAACTTAATTTTAAGATAGGTGATTATAATATATTTACTTTTCAGCGAAAATTTCATAATACTCTGATATCTTTCCTGAAATTCTCTAGAGATATCCACAGTTAAAGGATACAAATTACATATCTGTAAAACTCAAAATACCATTGTTTCGTCTACTGTTTTAGAGACAACACAGTTAGGAACGTATTTTCAATTGCATGATAACCTATCTGTTACTTTCGCTTCGCGTATCACACGATACTTTAGTTTTATGGAAAATGTCAATATTTTGCTTAAATGAAAAAATTTCTATTCAGCATCTATTTTTTCAAAATTTAATGTTTAGTGAATTTTTACTCTTATTCGTCACGAAAATTATAAAAACACTTTTCAGAAATGAAGCAGCTTTGATAAGCGCTTTGAAGCAGTATGATTTGATAAACACTTGCAAAACAATGAATGAATAAAATCTGAAATATAGCTTTTAATTAATATCATATTTACTGTATGTCTTAAATGCTAATATTTTGGTTAATTATAAAGAAATTATAGTTCCTTTCTGTTCTGGATCTTCGCAAAATTTTGCTTCTCCAGTATTCTGACGATTTCAGATGGTCGGGGAAACGGTGTCAAATAGAAATCACGTCGTTGCAATGATTTCTATTGCTTGCAGCAATATAAGCAGTAAGTTATGACCCATATTTTTGTAACATTTATCATATTATCATTTTTTTCATAAGTTGTTGCTTGGTCGAAAAGAGAAACTTTTTAAATTTTAAAACTTTACATTTATTTCACTATGGGAAGCATAATTTAAACACGAGGAATAAACAGTAAGAAAAACGTCAGTCTATATCTTGACACAAGAACAGAAGAGAGTAAATTTTTTCTCTTCAGTGATTTTACTATGAGATATTGATAGGGATTTCTTTGCGACGTGTGGATTTGGGAAATAGATTCTTAAGTATCTTTAAAAGAATGTTGTAAGAATTTATGGCTTTTATCCTTTTACACGGAACTTGAGAAAATACTAAGATCAGCAACTTTATAAAAAGTTTGTAAAATTAATTAGTAAGAAGTGGGAATTGGGCTAGGAAAGATAAAAACCATTTTAGGATGAAATTAACTCGGGCTAATTAAAGAAGATATTAGGAAATTAATTTATATTTAAATTAGATTAAGATATATCATTTCACACACACACGCACGCACATATCTATACAATTTTGTTTGTTTTGTTCAATAAGCCTTATTCTTCTTATTAAGTTACTTTTCTTTAAGTGTACTTAAATAATTCTGATTTCCGAATGGTCTAATATAGGCCAAATTATTGAAAATGTATTGCATAGACCAAAATTTCAATAATAATAATTCTCAAATAAATACAGAAACTAGATAATTATGTTGAAACAGTATAACTTCTGACTCACATTTTTTACACTTTTTCCATATGCGACAAAGACTATTTCAAGGCAACTCTTTTTTTTAAATGAAAATCCACTTATCATAATTCACAAAATGCTATATTCGGATAAATTTAAATTACTGAAGAAAAAGCACAAAAAATCCATGCATTAAGTGTATACATATTTTTGAACTACTCTTTACACTCGAATAATGATTTTGAAGTAATTCAGTTTTAATTCAAAATAATATTTCAAAAAATTATAATATTCGAAGAATAAATTATGTTTAAAATATATTTTTACTTTGGTCATTTTTGGATAATTTTATCCACTCTTTATTTTTAAAAAAACTTAAGTAGTGATAAAAATACGAAGTGTTTTAAATGAAAAGGGCAATAGAAGATAAGTGGAAATTTAAAATCAAAAGATTATCAGAGATTTGATTGACTATCCAAATCATACTATTTACCAATAAGAGATTTAATTAAGGGAGACCGGAAATTAAAAGTAGATGTGAAAACATATCACAATTACCATTCTAGATTTTATTTTCTCATAAAAAAATTTTCATCGCTTTCACATTTGCCAGAAAATTATATTAAAAATTATATGCAAAATAAATATTTAATACGGATACCATTTAAATAAGACAAAGATTCACTTGTAATATTTGATAAAGCACTGGTTTTTACATGCAGCTATATACTATAAAATAGAATGCAATTTGCATCTTCTCTGATTTAAAAAAAATTGGATTATTTTGAAACACAGACTGCTTTACTAAAGCACTCTTTTTGAAGCAAGTTCAATATGCTCTTTAATTTACGCAAAGTCGTGTTTATTTCCTCTGAATTTATATACTCTGTTGCTTTTCCTCTATTTTTAGTTATTCATTACTATTTAAAAGATACTGAATGTACTTTAAAAACTATAGAAACAAAATATTTTTATATAGGAATAGAATAATTTGGTAAACTTTTTAATCATTGATATGTCTACCTTTATGTAATTTATTCATAATTATAATAGCAATATCTAGCGTGAAAAAAAACTTTATTTAACAATATCGTCGCAAAGCGCATGTATATAGATGCAGCAATTAAAATAATAAAAAAGTGCTGTTGTGAAAAATTGATTGAAAATATTTTGAAAGTCATTTAAATTAGACAAGAAGTTTGAAACTAAATAAAGTTACTGAATAGTTATTACTGAAAAGCTAATTCTTGGTATTTTAAAACGGCGTAAAGATGGTTTCATTTAATTTATATGCTCCGCAATTAAGGAAGAAAAATTCAGCATTTCAATTAAATATTATGTGCAAATTAAAATTTTAGAAAAAACTTCCCTGGCGACTATTACCCAAGGTGTTTGCAAGTACCAATTTTCATAGTTCTAGATCTAACAGTTTACTCATTAGAAAATCATGAATTGGTTTTTTTACATGATTCTTCCAAATAACACAAATTACAGATATTATCCTGACCTTAAACATTATTATGTTAATATTCAAGTAATATAATGCCAAACGGCTACAATTATTTCCAACTATTTTCTTGAAACAGACGCTAAACAGGGACATAGCGACAGAAGGGCAAAGATGTACAGTTGTCCCAGGCGTTTCTCTTAAAGGTTGCCATGGAGATGAAATAGAATAGCATTTACGTGCTTTTAAAATAAATAGAAAGAAAGAGCGAAAAAATAAAAGTGTGTTAAAAGGGTAAAAGTAGGCATCATTTTACCCTTTTTAAGCTACTGTTACTAAATAGAACAAGCAAAGCGTATTTTATATGCAGGAAGAATTAGCGATAAAAAAGAATACAGCTGGATATAAAAAGCTTCTACAACGCCTTGTTAAGTTTTTTCAGCTATTACATGAATGTTAAGAACTAATTAATAAATATTATGTAAATTATTCTATTGTTTGTATTATGCACATTAAAAACTAAATGAAAACACTAAATTAAACTTTTTTTCAGAAATTATGCGAATTGAAGATTTAATTTATTGCCAGTCCATTTAAGACTATTTATTTAAATATATTTTTTTGATTAATCGATTTGAATCAAAATCGTTTTTATTTTCTCGTATGCAAAGAATGCAAAAACACAGTCATCATTAAAATTTTGCTCGAGTTTCCAGGTTTCGGATATTCACGAGGTCCAAAACTACATTTTTGGAACTTAGTTGAAATTTTCGGAATTTTCCAACTGTTTATCTATAAAAATAACTGAAAAATACTTTGAACTAGAATATGAAATTTTGTATTTGGTCTGTAATACAAATTTATAGATTTATATCAACTTTTTTAACGAAATTCATTCAGAAAAATGTATCCGAATATTCGAATTTAAGTTAACGTGAAAAAATAAGATAATAAAGAGAAATGATTTAAGATGGATAAAATTTGATAAAAAGATGTAACCTTCAAATCATAAATAATTATCAAATTTGGAAACCTAATCCATCGAATTGTCGACCTTCTGTCGATCTGTACTTTCATAAGTTCTAAATGCAATGACTCAAAACATTATGAATTAAATATATGACAATGGGCATGTGATTTTGTGTTAAGACTTGCAGTTCTGTTCATAATCTGGCTTTTAATAAGTGAAAAAAAGACATTAAAACACACATTCGGTTTTCTGGTTCTTGTGTATTAACTGCATCCTAACTCTCAATAACCTGAAAAATTTCTGCACATTACTTCATATTCAAATTGGTACTTAAATAGTAATCGGCTAATTCGTACAATGAATAATGCACAAATCTATAGGAACGTTTTTTAAATGTTTTGGGGCTATTTCCAATGGTTTTTATGAAATAAGTGAATCGAGAATTTAAATGATCACCAATTCAATTAAGATTTTATGTATTTATATTTTATTTTAATTAACTCAATTTGCAGCAAGGTCTTATTATCATTGACTCGCAAAAAGAATTCCAGTTCGTAAAATATCTATCTATTGATGGTGCACCTATTACTGCTATTGACCGACCCATTTAAACAATATTTATTAACTTACAGGATATTGTAGGTCAACATACAGCGTCTTTATTCTCTCGCTGAGACATTTCAAACAGAGGGGAAAGATAAACATTGATTTCGCCTTCAGTTTGTTTTATAAATAAGGTTCTAAATCATGTTAACGGATGGATGGAACTTTCGTTCTGGAATAATAATAAAATAAAATATAGAGTTATTGCGAGCTTTGTGTACTTATTGTTGGCTAAAGATGTTTCTTCGTTATAAAACAAGATAGCCTTAAGGTTTTCTTATGTGTCTTGATTGAACAAATATCGCTTATTATATCAATAAATAGCAGTCTTTAGCAACAATAAGGTTCTCCGGAAATATTGGTTGCTTGGACTTTCAATTAAATCTCAATGTGCACGATTATATCAAGAAAATATTTGCATATATCAAACTGTGACATATAAAATCTGTGTTGGTTTAAGAACCTTTCACATGTTCTGTTCATCGTGTAAATGAACCAACTTAAAAAAAAAGAATTCAGTCCGATAACATCAACATTGCTGTTAATATTGTAACCAGCTGTTTCATCTTTTTCATATCTACTTTTTTTTGCAATGCATACAGATGTTACACAAAATTGATGTTTAAATTTTTAGCAATAAAAAAATCACTCGAATAAATATCTGATAAAATAATATTAATGACTTGAATTTTATTACATAAATACAATCTATTCTTAAAAGGAAAATATTTTTAAAAAATTGTCAAAATTTTGAGGATACAATATAAAATAATTAAAACGATACTATTAGAAATTTATATTATATATATATATATATATATATATATATA
>JAOUZG010009418.1:3660742-3697197 GCA_026289955.1 Argiope argentata
TATATATATATATATATATATATATATAAATGACATTAAAACTATTACTTTGCAATGATACATTCGGGTGCAATCGCAAGAAAACGGAACAATTTTTCTTAATTCTTTTGTTAATTAGTAACTTATCTAATATTGACTAATCTTAAATAGCTATTTTTATACGTCGGTCTCCAATAATTTCAAGCGTAAAGATAAAGGTGAAATGAGAGTGAGGTTAGAATTTATCAAGTTAGAATTCAAATAAATTCTGGGAAAAGTCTACTCCCATTTCATTAACTAACTTTTGAAAATTTTAATTGTCACTATTAATTAGAGTTAAAGTTGTAAGAGACACCCAAAATTGAAAAAAATACATATCTGTATGAAAAAATTTTAAAAGTTAAAAAGGGCGGAATTTCTTGTTCATTTTCAACATTTAATAAAACCTAATAAGTTTGTAACATTAAATGTAATATAAAATGATTATTGCTATACGTACCAAAATTTTCAGAAATTCTAACAGAGAAATAGTTAGAATCGCACAAAGAGATAAAAATGAATGAATTGTTAATGGAATTCAGATGTATTCAAATATAAATTGCGATTACTTTTAAAACAAAATTAAAAATCAATATTTATATTCACTTCTTAGAATAGCAGTTAAATTAAAACTTATCTATTGTTTAATCTAATGGTTTCAGTTACAATGCAAAGCAACAGTCTTTTTATTTATTTCGATCTGACCTTGAAAGTAAAATATCTCAACAAAAGCGATAGCTATATTTTTACTACTTATTTAAGTGCTACATATTAGAGAAAAGGGCATCTGCATTTGTTCGATTTGTGAAACTTCATCAACGTGCAAGTCAGACAAATTTCTTAAAAATGAAGTTTGCTTTATCAGGGACAAGCCTTCAAGTAACAATTCTCAAATTAGAAAGCTTTCTTAAGAGATCCAAATTAATAATCAGAAAACTTAAAAAACCTGTAATTTCTGAAAAAAAAACCTCTAACGAATTTTTTATAGTCTAGAGAGACAAGTAAGAAAGGACAAGCGTGCCTTATCATTTCTCTGGTTCTCAAATGAGCAGATTAGAATAGTTATTTTTTTTAAAATAAATGTTTTGTTTACTTTCAAACCAAAAGAAAGCCAGTGGGGATGGTCTCATCATCATCATTCTAATATATTGAAGAAATTTGCTATTCGAGAAAACGCCTTACATGACATTTGCTTACAACAGTCCCGAAATGTTAACTTACCATTTTCTTTGAAATGTGGAAAATGGCGTACAATCAAAATATTGCTTCATATAAAGGAAATACTTTAATCAAAATATGTAAATCAAAATTTGTATAAATGAGAAACATATATAAATCATGCTTTACTGTATTTTGTTCTTTAAACCAGAGGGCGTGATTTACCCAAAACTCGCATAACTCTCGAAGAAATTTATGATAGAGATCGCCTAGAATCGTTTTAGAGAACAATAGCTACAATGAGCTTTTAGCATGAATTCGGCATTTTTAATAAATATATTGTGTTATCTTTGACCGGTTTTTTGCCGATTCATCCCTGACATACAATAATAGCATCCAAAAATCCAATTTTGGTATTAACTGATTGGAAAAAAAATTAGAGGCAAAACTGCACTTGTAGACATAAAATCCCGCAACAAAATTTCATATATTTAAGTGATTGAGTTTTTGAATTATTGTGCTTACATTTTTCTGAAAGTGAAGACCGACAGACAGTCAATCCATGTTGGGGTTTAGTTTAAAATATAATAGGAGCATACACATTAGATGTGCCCTGTATTTTATCTGTTGATCTCCCTTAGTTTTGTAAATATCCCAAAAACTTTTAACCTAACAACAGTACAGAAGAATTTATGCTGAACAAATTTTATTCAAAATTTGATAGAAATCTGAACGCTTTGTCTAAAGGCTGTATAATAAATTTGAAACGCCAAGTTTAAATCGTTTCTGAGCTAAATTTGTCACAGACGGACGGAAATTATGTAAAAAAGTTATTTTCGAATTCAGGTAGGTTTAAAACGTGAAGATTCGTGAAAATCTTGTGTTCGAATTTTTTTGACGGTTATTATACTTTCTCTACACTGAGTACATAAAAAAGTAAAAAAAAAACTGATAGCAAAAGAGAACCTCCATCTGGTTGATAGATCTTTTTGACCAATATTTACAATTTTAAAACTAGTACTTCATACTCAATTTTCATCCATGCAGTGTCTTACATTTTTCAATTATTGGGTTCGTATGCAAGAATAAAATCAAATGCTTGTAATTTATCAGGGATCATTTAAAATATTTTGCCCATTTCACAGACAAAGTCAAATATTTGATGCATTATTTTTTTCAAAGTGCGATATACCAAATTTCATCCATCGAATTACCAGACAATTATCCTTCGAATAATTTTGAGTTACCGGATTTTTTCCGTGTGGTTATTTGAGTTGTCGATATGGTCAGAAATTCTTCCTTTAAGTAGATTTTGATCCAAATTTCATACAGATCTGCAATTTGTTTAAAACGCTGTCAGACAAATTTCAGCTAATAAATATTTCGTCTAGGTTTTGAATGATCGTGTTTCCGTATACGTTAACGTCAAATGAAATATAGCATTTATAAGATTGCAATATTTAATATATGTTTACTATATTTACTCTTAGCATATTTGATATAAATAAAAATAAATCTAAATATTAGCGGAATTAGTTATTTTTATGACAAAATGAAAAAAAAAAGAATTTTTGTTCACCAGATACCACGACCCCTGTGGATATAGATGGAAGGGAAATATATTATGTATGCAGAGATTAAAGTTCCCATAACGTGAAAAAAAGATGAATAGCTCACCATTGAGTGTATTCAGATTACATTAATTGAAATCAAGATAAAAATGAAAGATTTTTGATTTATTTCACTTAATATTATAAAGATTTCAGCACTGAAATTCTATAGCTCTTTTCAAAATCAGATGTAATATATTTATTCACTATCAAAATAGAAATTCAAATATTTAAATGATTTATTAATGATTATTATTAATTAATTAATGATTTATTAATGATTATTATTGATTTATAATTAATGAAATGATTTTTTTTCAAATATTTAATTAATATTTAAAATCTATTAAAAATTAAAATTTGTATTTTAATGTGAGTCAGAAAAAGAAAGAATATAAGCTTAAATTAGATAATTTAATCTTATAGTCAAAGCATGAATTTTTCAAAAAATTAAAAAAAAAGATTTTTTTATTTGTCTGGGAAAATTTAGTTTTCATTTATATAAATTACAATAACGCGCCATTAAATTAATTTAACTATACTAATAGATCGTCTTGAAGCAATTATTTACGATTTTTTATTTACAAACGATGTCACTTCTTTGATAATAGTGTATACTAATTTCAGATACACTATTGTAATATACTTATTGTCATACACTACTGTATTATACTCATTTTCAAATATACTATCAAATACTTTAGCATTTTTTTCTAATAGAATAAACGGGTCTAGGACAATTTGTGTAATTAAAATTATATATTTCTTTTAAAAATAAAAATTATTAATATCTGGCTGTTACAATTCCGTTAAAAACTAGACATCTTATTATTGCATCTTTATTGCATCCAAACCAAAAATAAAATTAATAAATTTGTAGACCAATGTTATATCTTATCAGTTTATAAGAACTCGTGGTCGAAAATGTATTCAGCAATTTCTATTTCAAACCTCATATCTGAAGACCTTGAAAAATTAACTACTTCATTTTATTCACCTCTGCATTTACGCAATAATTGTTATAGCTAAAAGATGCGGTTTTATTATTTTTTTTAAACTCTTGACCTTGGGACTAAACAATCACTATCAATGATAAAAAAAAAAAGAAAATATCAAGCGGAATCTAATTATTCTAAAGATGCGAGCTGAATTTTACGTCGAAATACAGTGCATCATTTAATTTTTTTACTTATAATTATTAGTATATTATATACTTGAGTGCCTATCAGTATAATTTATGCTTTCATATCATTCATAATTTTGTTTGAAAAAACTTAAGTAATTTAGTAACGAATTCAATAACATTGAAATAAAATTTTTAATTCTCATTAATAAAAGGTATTTAACTTGACAATGCCGAGTTTTTTAAAGTTGCAAATTAAATTCAAATTTTAGAATATTTATTTATTATTAATCAGTAAACTGCTTCGAACTCCTTGGAAATTTCGTTTTTAAATTGCCATAAACATATTACATTTATATTATATATATATAGTAATTGATTGATTATAATAAATAAAATTATTATATAAATATAATAACTTTTATTGAATTAGATCATCATAACGGAAAATGTTGTACTTCTTCATTGAAGAGTATTCTCGTCAAAAATAGTTAACTGATTAATAATTCCAGAAATTTCATTGATTTACACGGCCACCTTTCAGTCAAATTAGGGAATTAGGATTAATATTTAACCAATGGGGTGACACGCTATGACAAAAAGGTGTATAATATAACAAAACTCTACATTTAGCATAAATCTCTAAAGAAATCAATATAGTTTTAACAAATGAGTCTATTTGCAGTTTGGGCAATACATTATAATAACTCTTGTAATTTTGTAAGCGCTTTTCGAAAACTTGTTTCTTTGATTATTTTCTTTTATCCAGGTTTTTTTAATGTCTTCCTGCATCGTAGCGCAAGACATGACGCTGCTCCTGAGTACGGCAATCAAGTTCAAATATTAATCAACTAAAATGCCTTTTTACTTGATTAAAATTTGAAATTCAATATTGCCCGAGTTAAATTCAGTTTTTCCATCTTAATTTTTCTTCTTTTAAATTGTGACTATAATTTAAATATTTTTTCTCAAACAGAAAAAAAATATTCTTATTAATTTCAAACCAACAATAATTGTAATTTCATGAATAGATACAAAGAAATGTTACTTCTTAAAATAGTAGGAAAGAAAGCAAGACAAGCGTTGATTTTTGCGTTGACAAACGTAGATTTTCAAAATGCTGGTTAGCCGTTTCGCAAATAAAATATAAGGTGATTTTTAAAATCAATATATTTATAAACTATAAATTCTTTATTTTACAACTACTACTAAGCATTTTAGCATTGTCATTGCTATATATCATGATTTCCCTTCTATAATGGCAACGCTTTTTATTGTTCAACTGCTTTTATATTTTGTAGACTCAATTTCCTTCACCTCTAATTCTAATTCATGTATCACTATACATTTGGGAAGCATAAGTCACTATTTATAAACAATGTTTGAACAGATCCAGATAATACTGCAACGAAACCCACTGCTACCTATTTCTGACGGTATAATTAGTATATAATTTTACGATGTGATTTATTACTTTCGGCGACCAGCTGGTTCTTCGAAGATTTAATTCCAGTTATATCATGTAGGTAAAACTTCACGACAATGATTCCATGAATTGTCAGACATTGGGGAATCAAAGCCATTAAAGCAGTTTTATTTATATATGTTCACTACATCGTGTATATTAAATTTGTTTCAAGGTAGTAGTTCCAAGACATCATAGAATTAAAAAAAAATTTTTTTCATCTTTTAAATTTACAGTATTGCAAATTCACTTTTTAAAAATCTGTCAGGTTTTTTAATTTGTCAGTCTGTATTAATAAAATACTTTTTATTTAGCTTTCAACAATGGAAACCAATAACGAATGGAATTAAATAAGGAAAATGGTTTGAACAATAACTAAACACATTGTTACAAGGCAACAGAACAATAACTAAACACATTGTTACAAGGCAAAATGTTTTTAAAAAATTACATAAATTCAGAAAAATGATTATTAAAATGGTAATCAAAACAGTTTTAATTTTACAATGCTGTAAAATTAATTTTCTGCAATAATGTTTTCAGAAATTACCGCCGAAAAACGGCATAATTCAGTGTAAGTTTTACAGTTCCAGATAAAATTTCAAAGAAATTATTCAGAGATTAACTCCAATGTATGTGGCAGTTATAGGTCAGACTATCTGATCCATTATCGGCACACACAGTTTTCATTATTAGCAATGATTCAGAGATAAAACAATATAATAAAATTTAAATTTATGATAGAATATCATTCTTAAAAGTTATAGAAAGTAGTATTATTTAAAATGATAATAATAGAATACAACTTAATATAACATATACTAATAATCAAGTCTAATTTGTGTGTTTGTATCTGGTCTCTACAAATCAGACCGCCTACATTATAGCTATCAATTTTGACATATTTATACCTTGAAAGATGGGAATGTGAATCTTGGTGTTAGTTCTTTCGTATTTTGTTAGTAACTTTAATTGAAAATTAATCTGAATTTTGATGTTTGTCTGCGACAATATCTGAAAATATTATGGCAAAAAAGTAAATGATTTTTAATTATTTGTTGAAGAAAACATGAACGCGATATTCAAGATTCAAGTGATAACTAAATTAGTATCATCACATTTTTTAAAAAAATTTCAAAATGCTTTAAAATGGCCAAAGGGGCAAAGTGGACAAGATATTTTATGTTCAAGAGATTTAAATAAAAATAGATGCAAACAATATCCGTCGAAACAGCTAGTCCCCAAAGGTGACTGGTAGTAACATATCACTCAAATTTATTTCAATAATATTATTGCTAATGGTGTAGCGAAGGAGAAGCAAGAGATATGTAATCCAAAAGCGAGTCTTACAGTTATGGTGCCACGAAAACTTAAATATGTAGCGGTTTACATATTTCTTTTTTATGTAACCAAATATGATTTAGGGGTGAAAACACAATATTTTAAACAAGTCATTTCCTCATTACGCTACTGATAATTCAGTTTTCAAAAATTAATATATAACAACATAATCAACGAAATTATGTTGTAACTGAGGCGTCATTAGCACATTGAAAGATGCAAGAATGTTAAATTAACGTATCTTTGATTCTTTTATATATTTTTTTCCAAAATGTGTTCTTCTATTAGCAGAATTTTACGATTATAATGATAATGTATTGGAGAGTAATGAATGTATTAGCAGATTTTTCTGAATAGACAGCAACGTGACTTGATTGTGTAATTAAGTCATCTACTTCCCGTCCAGCAACTTCCGGAACGTAAGCGATAAAGCGAAGAAAATGCTTTTCCCTTTTAATGCTAGTTTAAGACGCAACACGCTTTAAATTTTTATTAGTCCTAGTAAGGCAATAAGAAACCAAATGCAAAATTAGCATTTAGAGAAAGATAGTATTTATCAAAAACATTGGAAAAGCATTCTAAAAGATGAATTTTCCAAAAAATAATTATTTAACTAGAAATAGTACAATTGGATTTCTTACTACAAAGCAACACAAGGTAATTTGCAATATTTAATCCAAACCCAATATATACATTAGTTACCAACTGTCCAAATAAGTAATTTTTGAATTAAAAATCTTTACTGAAAAGATTTCTGCCTTTAATGAAACTTGTAGATCTTATCTCTAAAATTTCGCATGCAATATCTGTAATAAAAGTGTTAATCCCCTCACTCAGCATAAAATAGTGATTGATCTATGGGTAACGGAATGAATGTCTGGCATGGTATAACGGGAAAAAATAGTTATAAATACAAATATATGAAGTTAAATTAAGCCCTTACACTGAATTTATCTTGCGATCTGCACGATTAATAACTGGTATGTGGTTAATGCATAAATACCTGAAAATCAAATACTAAGTAGTTTGACGACCATTTTTCCGATAAGTGGAAATCAAATTTTGACATAGTAGCTCAATTGTAGTCACAAGATCACATAAAAGTATCATTAAATCACAGAAGTTAAGTATTTTTGAATTTACGTGCATTCGAAAGTAATACATATACCCTGTCTTATCCCTCGATGGATTTTGTTCAAAATTTGATACGAATCTACATTTTGAGTAGGAATGTTAGGCACCAAATTTTATCTATCGATCTCATTTCATTGAGCAGTTATTTTTAAAGACACAGTAAACAGAACTCTTCTATATAAATTTTGTTCAAATTTTGATATAAATATACAAATTTAATAGCAATCACATATACAAAATTTCATCTAACTGAAAACAAGTTTGAGTTATCGTGTTCGTAGAAACATATAGAGCGACATGCAGACAATATTCCAAAAAGGAATTTTGTGTGTCAGCAAGGTTTGAAACACAGTTTCATTTTTTTTTTTGCGACTGCAATATTTTAACCTTTAATGCATTGCATATGATAGAGTAAAACTGCACTAGATGAATGAATCGATATTAAGGGAAACTACTCAAATCTATAATCAATATTTGAACATTTGATTTAATACTGAAAAAACAATATATTCTGTTTTATTACAAACGTTTTGCTTATTAAATTGACCGTAATTTATTAAATTAAAAAGTAAAATGTAGAAAAAAGTAAAATGTAATTGCTAGGGGCTCAAGTGTAATTCGATTATATTAAAATGTTTCGTTTTAAAGCATAACTTGTATTATTTTGTTCCGGGTTCGAGTGTCGGTTCGGGTCTAGTTGTTCTGTGTTCTATTTGTGGGGAGGGGGTGTAGGTGTTCCCCTGTAAAAAGAGGTTGTGCAAGTGAATGTAATTCATGAAGTAGGTAAGTCTTACTATTGGCCCTAGTTGGCGCTACTGAAAAAGTAAAGACGGTCATTCAGCTTAAAATCTCTGACGGTCGTTAGCTCCCTTGTCCACGGCAAGTGCCATAAGTAACAACAACAAAAGCAGCAGGATTATTTCAGGGCAGTAATTTTGAACCGCGATCAGATGAAGAAGATGGTACCTGAGCTGATACCCCCACTTCAACCATCTGCACCACACCAGAGGAAGAATATTTGTCTCCGACGGATTTAACGTGAACCAAACAGGGTTATACGATGGTACTTCTATGGAGTCGGGATACGAGCATGAAATCCTTCCGCCCCGAAGCTGACATCTTATCAGTCCATGCCAACTCGGAAATGCTGTGAAAAGTGTGATTTTTCTGTTTCGGTTTTGCATTCAATTAAAAGGAGCGCTCGCTCTAAGATCTCATCAGAAAACAAGATTTAATTGTAATGCTTTCAAAAATTTTGAAAAAAGTAGTTGTTACTAATGGCACTTGCCATGGACCCGTAATATAATATTAGAATAAGTATTAGATTAATATTATGGATGTACGTCAACGCAAAAACTTCTTTGTAATGAAGGAAACTCAGGAGAAAATGCTATTGAAAATTCTAATTATGTGTTTAACAGACATTTTATGCAACAATTTCGACATGGCAAAAAAAGACGTCAGATAAAATATTGACCAAGTGTGGGAGATACGATAATACACACTAATGGGTTTTCGTATATTTCTTTTTAGCATAGAAAATAGTGAGAGGTAATTAAACTCGACATTTTTAGAAAAACAGCATAAAATGCATTTATTTTTTACTATATTTCTTGATATTTTCTCAGTTTAGTAAAAACTCCAATTTCATTAAAAAAATAAAACACTTGATTCAAACAAACCCATCGAACTGCCTAATTCGAGATTTTTCATTTCATGATACAACTTAATTTTCAAGATTTTTTACACAGTACCAATTTTAGTTTTTTTTGTTACTACCTGTTATTTGATTCTTTTGTTTCATATTCTGAAACGACCTGGTGTAAATAAGTTGATTGAAAGTTTTGCCCTATGACAGTTTGAAATTTTCCTTGGGGCAGCCCTACTAATTGAGTTACCCCGCAACAATAATTATTTCCCATTTGGCGTATGAGCGTTTGTATGTTGTACTACCTAATTTAAATAAATTACTGCCTGTTGCAGTTAAAACAACGCCTTTTTACTGAACATAAAATGCATCCATTATATCTACTTTAATTATGGCTCAAAAGGTGATTCCTAGACCATTAAAAGTAGCTGAACAAATTCTTTAAATAAGGTGAGTCATTCTAATTTGTGTTTGTATCGTCATTAAATGCACAGCTAAAAATTATAAAATTTAAATTTTTATTCATTCCCACGATCCTATTAATCTAATTTTGAACACCAACAAACAAACAAAAATCCACCAGAAATTATTTCCCAAAATTTTCTGTTATTTTCTCAAGTAAAATATTTCTTAACCATATGCCAATGGTGAAAAATAGTTACAAAAGAGGTTATTACAATGCGAACATGACGAATTATCGGTGATAAATCATTCGAATGTACCTAATACATAACCACCAATATATCAAGTGCATAGTTCGAACACCTATTTTCCCGAACGAATAAATCGAAATTTGAGTTAGTTTAAGTTATATTAACATTCCGTTTTAAAGCAACACTAGGGCTGTTTTGGGACGGATTTCGTAGTTTTGAACCTCGGTCGAATGAGAGGGACAGCATCTGAGCCAAAATTTGAAGCAGAACCTTTAACACATACCAAATTTACTTTATTGAAGCCTAACATTTTTGAGTTATTACGTTTATATAATTGTGAAAGTACAAACTAATAGACCCCTAACCTCTTGGCGGATTCGATTAAAAATTGGATACATACCTACACTTTGGATGTTAAATCTGTGTACCAAATTTTAGCCATTTACTTCTCAAAGTTTTATGTTTACCGTACTAACTTACATTCGAAGAGCCAAACAGTCTGACTTCCTTCTTAAACTGATTTTAAAATTTGATAAGAATCTACAAATTTAGAAACATATAATAAATTTTATCCATCTCGCTCAAAAAGTATTTAAATTATCGTATTCAAAAACCATTAATTTTTCGAATTCAGGAACCTCTGGAAATCGAAGTCAAATCCCCGAGATTGATATTTTTGATGATTGCAATAATTTTAATTTGTTTTACTTCGTTTAAAGTAGAAATCAGTTGAATAAAAAAAATTTTTAGAGCTATAAGCGTTAAATAAAAAACTTAAATAAAAACTGGCATTTTTTTGTGTAATAAACGTATTGGCTGAAATAATGTACAATATAATATACCATATAAAGCATATTTCAAATGAAAGTATATGCATATTTTTCAAGGATTAGAAATTAGTTATGTACCTTATTTATATTTGCATAATTTTGTTTTGAATTATAAAAGTGTTCGCGCTTTACTTTCTAATTGACGTAGTATACAAAGGAAAAGCAATATAATCTTCGAACTTTGATTAGTCTCCAAATATAAGACCATCCTATGTTCAAAAAAACCCATTTTTGTACCTATGAACACAAAAAAGCTTTGAGCTACGCGAATGAATTTTGATATAACAAATTTGTAGATTTCTACCAAATATGGAAAGAAATCCATTCTCAGGAAATCTATATCTGGCCGGCTGTCCGAACATAAGTTTAAACAATAAGAATAAAACCAAGAAATCCAGATGGATAAATTTGATGCATAGATTTATTATCCAAGGTTTAAATACTCGTCAAATTTGGGAGTCAATCCGTCAAAGGGTTGACCGTCTGTCGATCTGTACTTTCACAAGAATAAACGTGACAAAAACAAGACTTAAAAAATTGTTATGCGATCTTATGATTACAATGATAGTTATTAGTCAACGTTTGTTTTTAACGATCGGATTTTTTTTTGTCGAAAATACTTATTCGATGTTCTGGTACCCATATCAACGATTAATCGCCAGAGATAAAACGTTGGATCCAATAAAAATGTTAGATTTATGCCAAAGGATGATTTTCCGTAATCATTGTTCCTTAAAAGCATCCAATTAATACAAAAGGGCCAGTCATCTTTACTATACTATAAAGCACATATGCGTGAAAATCGAGATCTATGGACTCAGGGTTTTGTCCAAGTTTCGCAGTTGCATTTAGGAAAGGAAGATCTAAAATTTTTATCTAATTTTATGCAAGAAAGTTTCGGGAGAACATTTTTGCTCCAGATCAGATCAACGCTTCTCACGAAAGAAACAGAAGGAGGCAAGAACAGATCTTAAACAATTCTTACACATCCTCAACAGGAATTTAACCCTTTAACGGACACAAGCTGTTTTCTTTCACAATTTTCACTTTACGTTATATTTGGAAAAAAGAAGCTCATTTATGATCAAAAAAATTTTTTTTGTTAAAATTTTGTTGTTGTGTTTGTAGTTTATTACAGGGGTGGAAACTACATATTGTTACGTTTTTATGCTTAGCGGGTTCGGATTGAATGGACTTTATTTGAGGACAGCACAAACAAATTTATTTACAGCTATTTACAGGTATATACAGGATGACTTGGGAAAAGTAAAACTTCAGAAAACACAATCCAGCAATAATCAGTCACTTACAGCGTAAATGCAAGTCTTACGCACAATAAACACGGTTTGCAAAACAGCTATAGTATAGCACAGCAACAGTCAATCACAGCGAGCTCAATAACACAGCGTTAACAGCAAACGCAAACACCGCTCACTAATAACAAGCGAAAAGCTACAAGTAAGCGAAACGCTTCTCTTCTCAAAGAGCGAGATCCACTTTGAGCGATCGACTGCCAGGAAGAGGCAACCCGTCTCTTATATACTCGGGCGAAAGCACGGAGAAAAACCTCGACGCAGCCAGACTTCTCTCGGGGTTACCAGAATATTCCTCCCGCCAAGTCAACTCGGCTGGCGCGGAGCGCCTGTGTAGCGCCGCCAACGTTTTTACCTTTGGCGTGCGTTCCGCTCGCTTGTAACAATATTTTCCACCGTCCCAAACTAGTAATGACATTTTTTCTTACTTATTCAATAGTAAATATGAAATATAAATAATTTCACAAGTAAATACGATTTTTGTAAAACTATTTATTATTAGTTATTTCACAATTTAAAATTTATTAATTACACATGAAATAAGCGGTAGAAAAACCAGATACAATGTAAATTACCAAATGCATCATTTCAAATTATTCTGGTGAAACAACATAACAAGGAACTGAACACAAAGTAACATTGATGTTGAACATGACACTTTTGTCCGTTTCTAGTTAGTTTTGGAGCTACAATATTTTCAAAATATTTTAAGGTGGTGGTAAGATAATTACCACAGCCTTAAAATGGGTTAAATAAGTTTAATATAATGATTTGATAAGAAGACATTTTATTAAAGTTATTATAGCAAGAAACAGTTTCTCATGTTTTAAAACGGGGGGAAGGGGTCCAAAACTGTGATTCGATAGCATTTTTCATGTATCAGGACGAGATATTGAATATATATTTGCGTTTTTCTATAGCTCACAAAAATGTGACATGTGCTTAAAATTGTATTTAATAAAAAATGCTTTTTCCTTGACAAAAGTCTTTTTTTGGCCCACAAAACCACTTTCGAGACCACTTTGATCCTTTCTGAAAAAATTCAATGCATCTAAGACAAAAGCGAATAACTATAGATTCAATTTTTCTAAAAGTGGCCCGTTTGAGAATCTTTGATTTAGAGTTTGGCAAGACAATAAAAAGGCCTAAGAAATGCAAACATTATTCATACAAGGCTTTTTGAAGTTAAGAAATACTTTTTTCTTAAATTCTAATAAGAAAATATCATAGCTGTGTTTTAAATTAATGCTTCGTTAGAAATTAATAAACATTTTTTTTGGATTGGTATCAAACTTTTGAACCATAATCAAAGGATGAGAATCACCTTTTAGATAATTCCATTTTCAAAATTCCATTCCACAAATAGGTTTGTTTGATTTGACTTCAATTCAATGGTAGCAAGAACATAACCTTGGTAAATCTAACGTGGTAAAGGACTTTACACCTTTCACCCATTAGTAGTAAATCTGAGACAGTGCCATGAAACTATTGTACTGATATTGGAATGAACTATTTTCATTTCAATGATGTGTAATAAAATTTTTACAGCCAAAGAGGGATATTTGATAACTCTTCCTACTTTAGGCAGATTTCCATCGATTAGGCAGCTGCCTATGGTCGTGGATTGAAAATAGGCTGAAATAGGCTATTAATAAATAATTATTTTTATTTTCATCGAGCCAAATGAGGGTTTCCAAAAAATGTAAATTCTATGAATTATATTTTAGAGTGATACTAATATTTTATCAAGTATACAATATTTATTAAATGGAATATTTAATACTACTGCATGCAAACATAGATACCCGACAGTCTGGAGTATTACCGGATGGATAAAAGAAATATGTAAGTACCAAGTTAAAAAAAATACAAATTTTAACTTACATTGATCTTTTTATTAAAAGATGGGGCCTCTCCTAGGGCCAACTCACAATTTTCTATACTTGTCTGTGTGCGATATACAATTTAATACTAATATATAAAAACTATTTAAAGAGAATTTTTTGAAAT
Organism: Argiope argentata; assembly: GCA_026289955.1. Taxonomy (NCBI): domain Eukaryota; kingdom Metazoa; phylum Arthropoda; class Arachnida; order Araneae; family Araneidae; genus Argiope; species Argiope argentata. The sequence continues at coordinate 3,675,046 of JAOUZG010009418.1, forward strand.
ATATATCATCAATATAACTCAGAACTGTTCAGGACAATTATTCATTTTCCCCATCTTGTCTAATTCACTAATCAATCATTCGTCTGGTTTCGAAATGAGAAATTGCGCCAAATGGCAGCTAATTTCCCAAGCTTAAGAGTTGACACCAATCATAAATTTAGCTCAAAAATTAAAGTCAGAATAACCCGCAGCCAGATGGAATTATGAATAATTTTATTTGTCCATTAACCCCAAACCTTTACCGCCGATGATGAATCCGGCGGTGGCGGTATGAAAGGAATTGAGGAAAGTTTTAGAGAATAAAAAACACATGCTGCCTTCTGCTTCATATAACAATAAAACACTGGCTTAAGTATGAAGAATTCGCTATTAGTTGAGATATTGTCATTCATTTTACCGCTGAGAATAATTAGAATGTAGAAAGAAGTATGTTTATTATATTCACAACTTTATTTTCTATTTAAATACATTTTATAATAACGTTAAAAAGATGCGATAAAATTTATCATTAGGTAAAGAATTTTTTAAATTATCTTGATTTACTAGAGAAAAACTTAGTTTATCACATAGTTTAGGGAAATTTTTACAAAGCAAAGATTTTGATAGATTCTTGACTTTTTACAGCACGGATGTCAGTTTTTAATACTATTTTACCCTTTTAATACTAATCTAGCCAAAACTGGTTGTGCAAGTTCTAAGCTAATGAGATGTTTGGAGGTGGATTTATTTTTTAAACAAAGAATTCAGGATGCAAGATGGTGGCATACTTAATGATACCTTTCGTCATATCCCGCATCTCTCGTTTGAAACAGAAAATGAGACTAAAATGGTTCATTAGTAAAGAATTTTCAAGTTCGAGTTGGGTCGGATTAGTAGTAAAGGGGCCCAAGTCTATAAAAATGAAATCCTTCCTTGTTTCATTATCAGTGAAAATATACAGCTTTATCTTGTTGTTTTTATGATTATAAATATATTTTTTCGAGCTTAAAATTGGTTGATACTTGTTTGCAACATCAGCTACTTGATAGTTTACGTCAAAAAATCCTGTAATCTAGAAAATTTATGATACAAAAAAGAAACTCTACTTAAAAAAAATTCTCTACAGTTATATTAAAACTTTTAAATAACTTTAAAGTTATATTAAAGTTCTAATATAACTTTTGAGAATAGTTCATGATCTTAACTATAAGTAACAATCGATCCTACGGAATATTTTCATATTGGAAATTTCCCAAAATTTCCTTTCTGGTGCTCCAATATTAATTAAAAAAATTATCGAAAAATATGAACTACAAATAATTTTTCTGATTTAATTATATCAAATTATTTGATTAATTTATCATCAATTGTCAAATTTTTATTAACTTCAAAAACTTAAAGAAAAAATGCTAACTCATTTTCCCGTGGAAAATTTAATATTTGTTTCTGCTCATGTGTTGTAAAATGTCATTGACATCTTTTGATGTAACATGAGGATTGTTATAGGATAGAACAAGTAACTATAATTAGAATCAGATGACATAGTAAGAACGATAGTTGACCTTTTTACTACATCAGCAAGAGAATATTCAATTCTTGTCGTCAGCGAATACCAGAACAATATGAAAGACAGAAATTGGTGAAATCGGTTCACGAACTTGAAACTTTTCAGCCCCCAAAATCGAAATTTTATTATAAGGCTAGCGTGACCGGATTCAATTTAATAGATAGACGAGTTGAAAAAAAACCAATTCCCTTGGAATCCACGGTTTTTCTTCCTCTGTTGAAGGAAAGAATACTTTTATGAGTTCCGGAAGATTCATGGATTCCGATGTTCCGATTAAAATAAAATAAATAAGTCGTTAAAAGTAATTACTTTAAAAAGTTGTTTTTACAATAACTCTGAGATTAAACACAAGGCATCATTGATGAATCAGTTTTATGGAACTTGATGAATCACTCAGATGTAAGACAAATATATAAAATTTTTCGAATATGAATGGGATTGGTTATAATGATATTTTTTTCAGAATTAAAAAGAAAAAGAACAATATTTTGCATTTTTGAAATAAACTAGAATTTTAAATAATATTCTTATTTTTAATATTCTTATTTCCTATTATATTGCGCATATAATTCTATCCAAAATAATTCTAGAACAATTCTTTGTGTAATTTTTATTAATCTTAAATAAAACTAAATTTTTCGCTTAGTGTTTCATATGTTATCAGCATTGAAGAGCATATAAAACATTAAGTTGAAAAAAATAGTAAACAATTGAGCGAAAAACTTATTTTGAATACTATTACTTCTATTTAGCGACCATAAGTTAATCATTATCTTCTTAGATTTTTGAGTTTATTTATGAGATTTCATCGTTTATATAATAGTTAATTTAATTTTCTTACTAGTTCACTTCATGATAATAAGAATTAGAACACTGGAGCATTTTTTAAAACTCAAAATCATGAAAAATGCTGCAAAAATTAGTTCAGTGAAAATATACCATAAATACATTTTTATGATTATGAATGATAATTTTATGTGACTATATTTTTGTAATTGAAAAATGATTGCCAAAAATTACAAACAATGATAGAAAATAATATATCCTTTTCATATAAAACAAAATAGTAGTATTCATCGAAAATGTTTCAAAATTTGAAGCAATAATTTATTTGCAACAAATTTACAATAACAGAAATGTATGATATTTAATATTAAACAATGTAAACAGTTCAATGTAGACTATAAACATATCAACAGGAAATCAATATCAATCGGAGTTTTTGTTTTCCTTGAAGATTCAAATTTGCATCACTACTATTTCTGTCTTTATTCAAATTATTTTAAAAACTTTAACTAGTAATAATGACATTCTTTCTTCCATCTTCGTTTTTACATGGGAAAAATTAATTAAATTTTAATCAAACTTATAATATTATGAATTAATTATTTTAAAATAACATTTCAAATAAAATTTTAATTTTTATAATTATTTTTCTAACAATCATCAGGCTTATTCATAAAATTCTATAAATTTCAGTAGAAATTTTTTTAAATATTATACAACAAAAAGTTAGGCAGGTAATAAATTTATATTGTCTTTTTCCATTGTTTACATTCATTTTAGCATATTTTAACAGTTAGGCAGGTAATAAATTTAAATTGTCTTTTTCCATTGTTTACATTCATTTTAGCATATTTTAACAGTTAAAATAAAACTTACTCACCCTTCTCTGGTTAAATACGAGTCCAAAACCTGTTGCTTCTCACTTTTTGAGTCGCGCGAGTCTTGAGAATTGAAAGTTCCGTATTCTTTGGCATCGTGGTTCGCAGCAGATAATTTGTCTGCCATTCTATAATCAAAAAGGGTGTTAATTATCTAGCTTATCCTTTTAATAGTCACCGTTTCTTCCTGATAGAGAGATGAAACAATAGAATTTTTCCCAAATTCGCCACACCGTCGAATAATCAGCGAACTTCTGTTGCCTTTCACTCACGTTGGCGTTGTTTTCATTCTGCCCGCCGAACAGAACGTCTGTTAGATTGGCGACTTATCGCCACTAGGTGATGGAACCAAACAACAAAGAGATAATTTCTCTTTATCAGCGGCGAAAAGGATCAAGAGATCTCGCGACAAGTTTGAAAAAAGCGACAGTTTATCGGAAGCTTTTATTTTACTTTTTATCTTTTTTTCAAAACGTTAAACAGTTTTTTGTTGATTAGGTTGCTATGAGTCAAAATTGAAGGAAAGGAATAAAAAATCGAAATGAATTAAAATCAAAAGAAAATGTAATTTGACGTTCCGTCGTAGTGATAATAAAAACTAGGTAACGGTTACGATTTATGAGTGTATTTGGAATAACAGGTGTCACACCTTTAGATAATGCAGTCATTTACGAAGTATTGATTTTTTTTATAATTGAGCTAAATTCTATCACAACTGCAAAAAAAAAAAACGATTGTTTTGACACTTTTACTGATTTGTCTATGAAAATGAAATTTGCTAAATTGATTATATCCATATCTAAAAAATATGGAAACGTTGTTTTTGTTCATACTTTGATGTTTTAAGGTATTTTTAGATTAGATATAAGGTTTTCAGTGTTCAATTTCGGTCATTTTTTTAGTGAACCAATTCCACATTGAAAATAAGTCATAAACGTTAGATAAAATTCAATAACAAGCTTTTCTGACAAGAACTCAAGGACATTACAATTTCTTAATGCTCTTAATTGATCTAGAGTGGTTGATCTGACCTTTTCTTTAATGAATCAAAGTAATTTGATAAATCTAATTAATTTAAATTTTTATATACCGATGGTACTTTAAAGTACCGATTAAATATGGCTAATAACTTCACTATATGGCTATTTTTTCTAACAGTATTTCGAACAACAGGCAGAATGTCTTTCAAAAAGAAAGCAGTAAATATCAACTAAAAATCTCATCAATTAGCTTTAATTATTAATTTAATAAATTAAATTATTCATTTAATTAAAAAGTTTTTTCCCCTGGGTTTATTCAGTACTAAAATTTAACTAAAGGTTCAAAAAAAAAAGTTTGAAAAATTTATGGTAAAATAATTCGGTAAATAAATGATTAAGTTTGGTTAGAACCCACTTTAAAACTATACTAGACCTCTTTAGGGACGAATCTTATCTTATTGACTCGTGATAAGAAGTACAAGCAGAGTATCTAAGCTTGCGACTCTTCACAATTTCACACCTCATCAGTAATAAGAATTTTCACTTCTTTAACATTCACTGTGCCTCCTAAATAGATTTGGGATTAGATTTCGCATTCATACAGATTCGAATCCAAAATTATAATCAAAACATAAAGCTCAGCTCTTTTGTTTCCCATTTTCTCCCGAGGACGGCACCTCGAAAAGAGGATGAGATGCTTCTTGCATGGTGATTGGATCTAACCACCCTGGAGGATACACAAATAAACGGAGAATCTGATCTACTTCCTACGGGAAGAGTTGTACCGTGACCGGTGATCATCCTTAAGTCTAAACCACAATTCCCGAAAGTGTTGCTGTTGGGGTCCTTCGGGTGTGTCGGAGATCAAGCATGTGATATGACTTTGCCTCAAATTTTAATTTAATTTAGTTTAGAAATATATAATGGCCAGTGTGCCTGAGGCAGTTTGAAGACGAACTTCATAATTATGAACACCAGATATCACCCACATACAAAGATGATATATGTCATATTACCTACTCTTAAAATTTCTGCACTAAAAAAAGTGAAAAGCATTTGAATTTCAACCCAAATTTAAGTTGTTTACAACTATATACATGAATATGATTTCGAAGCTTGAACTTATCATCTCTCAAAATCAACTTCTGAGAATTTCTTTTGCTTCTCAGAAATAATTGTTATTTTTACTTATGGCACTTGTCATAAACAAAACCGCTGACGAAATAAGAGACTTAAGTCGAGTTTACGCAATAGTTTCTGAGGGTAAAGGCCCCTGACTACCTGATGGCAGAAGTCTGATTTCAAGTTCAAATGAAGACGACACTCATACATATTCTTACACAAACAATTTTTTACAGAGGGGCTCTTTCATACACCTCACAGATAGAACACAGGATAAAGAGCAACCATGCCCTGACCAGGACTCGAACCCGGGACATCCAAACCATGGAAACGGGAAATCGCACTGCCTCACGCAAGAAAATCGGCTAAAAACTTCCTTACAATTTAAAATGAGAAAAAAAGAATCATAACTATAGCTATCACTTATGAAATCCCCAGATCAAAACACTTTAATTTTCTTTTCTGCAAAGCAGTCCTATTTAGAACAGCATTTCAGATTTTTTCTTTGGCAGCTATTAATTTTAGATAATTTATTTTGTCGAGTTTTCTTCTAAAAGTGTGCATGCGTTTTTATATCAATATCCAAATGCTTTTAAGATAAAAGTTTTCCTTGCTGTATATATTTTTAAAAATGAATTAAAATCAATGACTAGCTTGATTGTAGCTAGCTTCTCATTACCAAAAATTGAATATTGATCCAAATTAACGTCCGTTTTAAAGCAATACTCGGGTTATTTCGGGACGGACCTTATAAGCTTGAACAGTGGTTAGATGAAGAGGACGACAATTTGACTGGTACCCTACTATCCAAACTTCCGCACCATATCATCAAGAAGAAATTTGTCCCTAACAGTTTTAAAGTGTGCCAGATCCGATTACCCGACGGTTCTTCGGAGAAATGGCGTCTTGAAGCCGAAACTCTCCGATTCCGAAACCGAAATCTTATTATCTGGCCACCGTGGTCCCAAAATCAGAGCAAATACATTTACTATGTCTAAGAATGTACGGAAGTTCGATTCCGTTTGTTCTGTTCTCGTGTACCAAATATCCGAGAGAATAATCCTGGATATTTGGTCCAAGATTATTGTCAAGGTCTATGTCAGGAGAGCAATATCTAAGATGATTCTTCCCTTCAAACAGGTCGCGGCAGCCTGGTGGTGAGGTCTTTGGCTCATGAGCCTGTAGGGTTTCAGGTTCGACACCCGATTCCACCGAAGAACCACCGTGTAAGGGGGTCTGATGCATGTTAAATCCTTTAGGGCCAAACGTCCTCCCGCTGGTGTGGAGAGGGGAGTGCCAGCTCAGGTGTCAACCTCGTCATCTGCCCTCAATTCAAAATTATGACGTAAATCCTAAAATGACCCTAGAATTGCTTAACAACGGGACATTAATATCTAACTAAACTAAACTAAACAAACCCTTCGTTAAACTAATGCAACACACAAACATTGAGGACTTAAGGTTTACTCGTTGTATTTAGCCTTCAGTAAACCTATATAAATAACAACTCTTCAGGAGAACCGAGTTTTAAATCAGTCACCAAAAACTAAGTCCTTAACACAAGACCACCGCGGTCCGAAAAGTTCTACATGCAGTTTGTGGTGTAATTTTGAACTTACTCGACTCCATCGCATTACAAACTACTCATAAAGTATATGGATTAATTTTGAAAAATAATGCCCGACAAGCTTTTTTTAAATCATAATGTTTTACGGGACCAGCTCATCGAAAAAAACCCCCATTTTATAGTTGGTTCTCTATGGATACCTAATTAAATCGAATTCAAACTAGTTCATATTTATGAACCATTATCGATCATTTTCAGACTTTTAGAGATCGAACTTGCAAAAAAATTCAATAAAACTCCAAACGCGCAGCTCTTTTCTATAAAAAAATAAGATGCACTAAATTTTGATAGGTCATTTTTTGAGAGATGTTTCCAATTAAATATTACAGCATAACGAAAATTTTATAGAAAAAAAATGTGTGCAAACAGAATTAAAATGAGAGTTTCTCATAAAACCGTTTTCGATTTCAAAACAGACATTCATAGCCTTTGTTGTTTAGAAACCCGGTTCTAGGATCCAGTTGCGCAGTGTGTCATCACATAGAATTAATTGCACGTGACCTGAAAGAACATCTGTCTCACCTGTGAAGGAACTGTTGTTGCCAGTTAATAAGCATGGTTAAGGCAAAATTAGTTTAGGTGTTTTAGTATCGTTTCGTACTTAATGAAGAAATGGGAATTTATTGAATATAGAATGTTTTTCATAGAAAATTAATCTGTCATCGCAATCTATAAAATGTGAATCGAGAAAAACGACAAATGATATTTTATAAGCATCGTTTATCAAAGTATTGCATAGATCTATTAAAATTGCTTATTATAATGAAAATAATTTGATATATACATCTTTTTCTTTTCTTCTATGCATTGTTTAGCGAAAATAGTGTTATTGTCAAAAAATTGAAAATCGTATTTTTGACAAATCTCCTTTGTTATTACATCTACTAAAGTTCGAAAAATATGTTTTTGGAAACTATACATCTCCCTTTTTGTTGTAAATACAGTTTCAAAATGCTTTAAGCTAGACAGATGAAATTTGGCATATGGTCAATGCGCTGAATATATAAATTTCTATCAAAATTTGAGAGTAATTTATGGAAGGGATTGTTTGTCATGCTATTCAAATATAAGTTAACCTGATTACAACAAAACTATGAGACCTAGATGAGTAAAATTCAATACACAAATTCAACATCAATAATGTAGACAAATTTTGAAGCAATCCATGGTTCCGTCTGTTTGTTTATATTTTGAGAAACATACCAACGGAAATGAAATGTTTTTAACATATCAAATTTGGTATGTAATTTTGTTACTACAAGAGTAACTTTGCGTTACATTTTTGTTTCAAACGATTGGGAAAAACGGGTCTAAAACATAAATTCAATTAACTCCTTGCCATTGGTTGATTGCCAAAAAAAGCGCCAAGGATCGCTCTATATATTCAATAAAAAGGATAAATTCACGCCAAATATTCGCAATTTATGTACGATGTACGATTCACGACATCATCTGTGGTACACTTTTATTAGAGCTAATGCGAGAAAGTTTTGAAGAGATCACTAGCAGTAGTTTCAATTTTTTTTTAAATCTAAGGTAAGCCAAAAGCGTTGTCATAGTTACTTCCGTATCTTTGAAATGGCATCTAGGTTAGTTATATCAGGAATTCTCAAATTATGTGGTCGCAGTAGAAGTATTTAATGAGTTATGACATGATCTAGAATGCATTTTTTTTTCGGAATTTATAAACATATAATACGGGTTAAAAATCTTCAATCAACCGTTATAAGTATTGTTTGTGAAATTATATTTAATGTTAATAATAATAATGGATTTTTTCCAACTCAAAAATTTGCCCCATAAAATCTTTATAGGAAAGAGCAAGCGCTATTTCGTCTCTAAAAGAAATCATTAAGCGGCGAATGAAATGGGTAGCTATGTGTTTGTTTTCGAAAAAATAGGTCAAAATATTAGAAGTTTATTAAATCACAATAGTCAGGATTTCCTAAACAGCATCATCCATCCCATTTTTTAAAATTTTCAAAGAAGGGAAAACCACCAAATTTTTACAATTTATAGTGAATACTTCTAATTTTTATTTTCATATCCGGTATGAGCATAAAACTACATGTTTATGCGAAATGTGAAAAATCACAAATATTCGGTATGAGTTGTAAAAAATTCCCTTATTTTTTTCCACTTCTAAAATTTACAAAAATAGCTGACTTTGTTCGTAAAAGGATTGATTATTTCTGTAATCAACTTCTTATTTCTCCACCAATAATAGCATATAGTGAAAAATAAGTCATTAGTGAGTAAGAGTTTTTATAATCACCTGACACAGAATACAGTGTTTGCCGTACCAACAAATTGATATACTCTTTCGGGAATGTGGGAAGCCGGGCACGAAAGTTTTCACATGGCTTATTGGTATTTTTAAATATCCGAATTCTATTGTATCAATGAAAATTTTTCTTAAATATTATTAGGGAAACATTCTTCTGGAGAGGGGGAATAAAAATTCAATAAGACTTGTTAGCGATAAGGACTATTCTACATGAAAGTTTGAGAACAAAAAATAAAGGAAGCTGTGATGAAAGCTTCATAAGCCAGATAACATCTACCGTACCCGAGTTATTACTTTTGTCTAGTCGCTATATTATTTGGCTACAAACCAGAACGTTGCGAGTCCTGGGACAAAAATACGCATTCGCCACAATGGTAACCCACGACCTTGAATGAGCAACCTTCACACTGCTTTGTGGCGCCCTCTACTGACAGCAAAAGCCGTCAGGCGCATTAGAAACAACGGCCAATATCACCACCAATTCTCACACACACACTCGCCATAAGCTTGACGCAATTATATAGTTCGTCTTCCCATCGACTCACTATTGGGAGAGTAAATGGTAGAAGCTTCATAAGTTAGATAACATATACCATGCATGAATAATTAGTTTTGTCTAGTGACTATGTTACTGGGCTACAAACCTTAACGTTGCAAGTTCGGTCCTTCTGCAATCTATTCATTCCGCCACAATGCATACAAAAGACGGAATTTATAAACAGCAGCGCAAAAACAGCAAATTACTGTTAAACCGCAGAAGCAGAAAATCTTCAGAGGGAATTTGTTGGAGTTCAGTAACCCAGTCTTCATTTAACTATTTCCCCCTCGATTCAACTACTTCTCGTCTGTGTGCCTTTGCTTTATAAAGCCCTGTGTTAGAGCATCAAACATTTTAAAACCAATGTCTGACTTCTAGTTTTGATACAGGTATTGCCGAAATTTTCTAATATTTGAGATATTTCATTCTACCGCCTGAGATGCCAAATGGTTGCCAAGATCGGCAACCATTCATTCTGCATGCATTAAAGCCTTGAACATTTCAGCAAAATTCTGTTTCTTTCTAACAGACTAGCTTTGTAAGAAAGAAATTTTATAGATTCGCAATTATATTCTTTCATAAACTAGAGCGGTTGTTCTCTCTAGCACTAAATTTGAATATATAGGCTAGGTTCGGAACATCTCATTAAACTTTTTTATTGTAGAAAAAGCACCTAGGCAGTTGCCTAAGATCACCCTCTTAAGAGGCTGTTTGAAAAATTTTAATACCCCTGTTGCTGAATAAATAAACTTAAAATTGCTACTACTAATTTTATGTTACAAAAATATTAGGATAATGTTAATGTTTTACTAAATATTTTTGGGTAGAATCCTACATGTTTTGTCTCGTTCATTTAAATATTGTAAATTTATAAATTAGCTTATAAAACCGAATTTTTAGTTAAATAATATTTTATATAAAAGTGGGACTTTTATGCAAAAAGTGTTGAAAAAGTGGAAAAGTGCACTTGTAACATATAAATAAAAACGATTATATGTTTATTAGAAAAACGATCTTTTCAATATTAAGGAAAATACATTAATAGCGTAGAATAACTCATTAAAAAGGATTAAATTTTAAACGTGCTGAAACATGAAATTATACCATTTAATGGCTATTTAATGAAAAGAGATGTTTTCTAATACATATAACATAGGTCCAGAAAATGTCTAAATAGGCCAATGGTTAAATATTTAAGTATTACACAAAATGAAAACTATGCGCTGTCTTAAATGTGAATCGCCTGAGCTGTTGCATTTAATTGAAAAATACACATTAAAGAATATCGAATGGTTTAGGTACATTTTATCTAAACATAATCCTCTCCCCTCAAATCTAGAAAAGCAGTAGTAAAATAAAATAATTAGTCACACCAGAAAACTGTGTTTTTTAAAAATGTATTACCCTATCGATCAGCTCATTCGTTATAAATTAGTTTTTGGAGATATTGCGCTGAAAGAAATGGGTAAGGCAAATTGTTGTTGGATACCAGATGACATGCTGTGTGTTTCTTTTATAGTATGGACATTTCTCCACTTTTAAAATATCTTTTTTGCTTATTTATTTTTTTATTAATCAATGAACTAAGCATCCAGATTAACGAATACATTGAAATTTCTCATCTATTTAAGAAATCGAAATTATGAAGAAGACCATTTTCAAAAGGAGATAATCCATTAAAATTCATTTTTCTCAGCCCCTTTATTAGTGTGAAAGAATTCTTAAAGACGGCTATAGGAGTAAAGCCTGTTTCGTGGAACGTGCCGTACAAGAGAAGAATAAATATATAAACTTCCTGAATTTGTGGTAGTTCTCAACACTTTCACGTACATCTGGTTCACAAAAAAAAAGTTTCTTTTTACGCGAGATTTTTGCAAAGTTCGTCATTAAAATGCAAAGATCTAAAAAATAAAATCTATTGCAACTTAATTAACTAAACTACTTTTTACCTAATGATGCATATAAGCAAATATTATTTATCAAGAATATTGTAAAAAAGGAAATAGTTCCTAATTTAATTTTTTATTGAACTTATTTTAAAAATAAAACAATTATTTTGAGTAAAATTCTGTATTCACTAATACTGTACTCATTATCGTGTATATCGATATTTATGTACAATTTAAAAAGTTTTTTTAATGGCAAGTATCTAAACAATATCTCAAATATTACTCAATTTTGCAAGATTTATTCATTAGATTTTTTTTTCATTTGACGTTAAAAGCATAACTGACGTCTGGTGAATACATATCAGAGACACCATGGTCTTGTCATGCCTTACCAATGGTGCCAAGATGTGCAACAATCATATTGGTGTCAGCGGACAAGAAAGGGCTATGAATGAAAGCGCTAATGGATAAGATAAAAAATCACTTCTCTTAATCTCTATAAAGGAAAGTTAGAAAATGAGTAATAAATAAATTATAATTTATACTATGAATTTTAAATTCAATTATTTTCTTACTTAAATATTGTGAAGTCAGGACTATAATAAAAAAATTGATAATTTCCTCTGCAGAATTAATTTATATTGTTAGTTTCTTTCCGAAATTAAAGAAGTATTTGCTAAGCTTCGTAAGTTTCATTTAAAATTGCTCGCATTTATATTTGAGATTATACTTTCAGTCTACGGAGACTAGCTGTTTGATTAAACAGCTGTACAAGATAAATAAGAAAAGCCATTATGCAACAGAAATAATATTATTCAGTTAATTTTTAATTAGTTTTAGTGACAATATTTTGAGTTTTTTTAATTGTTGGAATATTTTTCCTTAAAATTCAGCATTCATCAGAAACGATTTCAATTAAATTAATATAAAGTAATTTTTTTAAAATAAATTTTCTGCTGTGAGAATTCTCAAGCAGAAAATGTCGTCAAAAATCAAATCAGTATAATGTACACATTTTATTTTTCATGAAAATCCACATTATTTCTATCATTAATATAGAATGCATCATTTTCCGACTCAAAAATCTGAAAATACGTTATCTTGAAAGGATGATTCATTCTAACATTAAATCATAAAAGCCATATAATCTGATGATTAACTATTGCATTTTCTTTATCAAATAAGATGATATCTTCGGTTTTGAGAATATGTTGAATTAATTAATATTTTGACGGAATTCGATATAAATCTACATTTTGAATGTTAAATCTGTGTAATGAATTATATCTATCTTGCTTTTTATTTTTTGTGGTTATCATGGTCACTTGCATTCGGCCAAACAAATTGAAAAATTTCTTTCAAAATGTGATAAAAACCAGCAAATTTATGTTAAAACAATTATGAAATCCCATTTATCAATCTCAAACAGTTTCCGAATGATTGTATTCATTTAGGGTGTGACATAACTATGCAAACGTGTTTTTTGAACTTTCGAAGATTCGTTAAGACCTCCGGTTAGAATTTTTAATGATATTATCGCTTTGTATTTTTCAGACACAGGTAAGCAATACAATCGCCCACTATCGTTCGTTCAGTAATAGCTGTTACTCTATATGCATGAATAGCTTAAACTAACCTGGAGAAGTGGTCTCCAAAAACTTTCTAGCAATAAAGGTAGGAATGCTTTGCAATGCGACTTACAATTATTACGAAATATTAATATTCGGCGTGAATGGGACAATTTTCACTGAATCTTTCGTGTGAACGTTGGCTTCGAAAATCAAATTAGTATTTAGATGCCTTTTTCCACCTGATTAAAAGAAAACAGACATAACACTACAAATATAGTTGCAAAATTCATTACCAAAAGTGGTGTTTTTAAATAGTTCAGATTTTGAGTTATCGCATTTACATATTTCTAAAAGGGAAGACCGACAGACAACCAAACCTTTGCTGGATTTGGCTAAAAATTCCATAAGCGTTTAGAATAAATATGCCAATTTTGCTTTCCGAATTTTATCTATCTAGACCTCTTCGTTTTGTAGGTATTGTGTTAAATGATATTCGCATAGCCTAACAGAAAGACTTCATTTGAACAGATTTTGATCAAAATTTGATAGAAATCTACAAATTTGGTGTTTAGACCATCTAACAGTTTTCATCCATCTATCTCAAATCGTTTTTCAGTTTTGTCGCAGACGGATTGGAGAGACGAACGGACATTTTCAAGAAGTATATTTTTCGAACTCAGGGAGTTCTAAAACTTAGAGATTCGAGTGCTTACGTATTTGACCGTCGATTTTTATTCCCAAATTTGAAGGCGTCGCCAATGAGTTGGTAAACCGCCAATAATGACAAAAAATCACCATTATTTAAAAAAATTGTTCAAACCTTAACAGTCGTCCGCCATTTTGTTGGTTTCGTCGGCGTCGACGGTTTATCACCAAATTTGAATCCGTTGCCAATGTGTTAATAAACCGTTGGCGTCGACTGTCTATAATACGTAAGTACCGATATTCGTCAAATCTCGTATTCAAATTTTTTGACGTTTACAGTATTTTCACTATACTACATACACAAGAAAGTAAAAATCAAAAATACGGTTTAAAATTTTTTAACTTTAAAATCGTATTTTTTATTTACAGAAATATTATACTAAATTTTTTTGGAAAATGCTTAAGCGATAAAATGAACTCTTAAATTTACGTTTAGGCTTATATTCTATATGAAGTGTCCTTTACTATTGAATACACGTCATTGACCAACTTTTTAACGCTTTCTTTTCCCACATCTTCCAAATTATCGAGATACAATCGGCTTCAAAATCCGATAGTACTAAAGCAACTACTGACCACAAGTAGCACTGAAGCAACTTCTTGTGTAGAATTTACTTTTTTATGTGCTGGCAACCCCTTTATAATTGAAGCTACATCTGCTGGCAAAAGGAAGAACTACATGTTATCTGAGTGTCTACTCTTTGTTTTTGTTTATTTCGTTGATTAATTTTATTTTCAGTGATTGTCGTGAATGAGCGCCACGGCATCTCGGTTATCTGAATAAATGAGGATCAAGGGCGCATCGGATACGAAAACATTCTGATACGCTTAAACATAAATAAGTAAATAAATAATCCTGAATGTAGATCAATGTCGAAATTTAACATTGTAACAGCAAATAAGATTGCATATTTGATAGATCATAGCTTCTGTTACTTAAAACGGTATTTTACTGCAAGTAATTTTCATTTATAAACAAAATTTAAATTTAATAAGAAATCAAAATTGAAACTTAAAGTTGTATAAGAAATTTCTCTCTCAGAACTTTCATTTGACTTATGTTTGAGGGGACGGTAGATGACATAAAGCATTTTTTCAAATTATGTGCTTGAAATTACGAAATTTCACTTTGCGTGTTGTTCCATCATGCTTGTATTATAGGAATAAGGCCCCCACTAAAATTTAGTTTAGTACATAAACAACTAAAATATATTTAAAACCCCTCTAAAGATATACAATTTTTTTTAAATCATTATTTTGGAAATTATAAACGTTTTTTAAAATGAGATGACTTCAAAGTATTTCTTTTTATTATATAAAATGCAATATGTGAAACAACATTAAATATTAGTTTGTAATTACGTTGTCGATGATGATGACATCGTGTCCGCTTAACCACGGAAATAGGGATGCAGTAGCTCTTGAAGGTATGGACCCCTGAGCACCCGAGGGCAGAAGTCTGACTTTTAGCTCATATGAAGATGACACACACTCATCACATTCGCTTGCACAGCCCCATTTTACCAGGGGAGCACATTCACACACTTCACAGATAGAACACAGAAGAACAACTATGTTCTGACTGAGACTCGAACCTGGGACGCCCAGGTCCCAAGGAAGAAGCGCTTCCTCTGTCCCAGAACGTCGGCTGTAATTACGTTTAAAAATTAGTTTTAGTAGCCTTTTTATTTACCCATATTGAATCTCCAAAAGAATGTTGCCTTTTTGAAAATTTAAAATTGATGCCTAGATATTTAAAAAATTCGTAAATAAAATGAATATCTAATTTTTTTAAAAAATATTTAACAGGAATCTCAATAATAAATTTTTAATAATTTCCTCAAAAATTAAAAAAAATTAGAATATATCTCGAATTTATTTTAACATTAAAAGAAAATTGCCATTAAATTATTAAATATGTATTTATGACCCACATACACATTACATTATCTATTAAATATCCATTGTAACACTCATTTTATAATGACAAAAATCATCCCCTAAACTTATTAAATGCCATATGCTTTTATCACCGCATTTGATATATTCGCTCCACCTCAAACCCTCGTCTTTCTAACTTTTTCACATTTTTCCGTGATTGCACTATACATCCTTATCCCATTCGAATCTTTGAATCATTTGTCTCTGAACTCTTAATGAATGGTGCAGCTTGTCCTTTCGTGCGCTCGCACACATTCTCTCACTCACTCGCGCACTTACGCAGACACACATGCACGCACGCACACATACACACAACACACACGCACATATATTAAATTTTAGAAGAAAGATTATAACATGTTTTATAATATTAGAAAAGTTTTTTTTAACAATACGAACAACAAAGCAACTAAACAAAGAAATTTTTCATTATTCAGATTGTAAATATTTTAAAGATCCTTCATTTTATTTATAATACAACAGCATCAAATGATATTACAATAAAAGCAAGCAAAGAAGAGAATGAAAAAAATTCATACGTACGTAAAAATGATTTCATTTGTGAAAATGTTCGCAAATGAATGAAAATTAAGTTCGAATGCAGTGGAAAGACATGCCGAATAAAAAAAAAGAGCTGAAGTGATCAGAATTCTGTAAACATTCACTCTTGCCTCCCGTCAAAAACATCCACTTTAAATTAAAAAAAAATTATTCATACTTTCAAACACATTAATCAGGCCTTATTTAATTTTTTTTTACACAGAAGGATTTTAAAATTTATTACAGGAAAGAAGCCTAAGAATAATAAGATTAAACACCTTTCACACCAATTTTATAATATCTTATTTAAATGATGAAAATAAAGTTCATAATAAATAATACATGAATTTAGAAACCCATAAATTAAGAAAGTATCAGCTTTAAATCTCAAGTAACAAAAGAGCAAATTATTATTCATTTTGTCACAGATTATCATTTTTTCTCACTTTGGAGAGACAAATTTTAATACCTTTTTATCTATAACAATATTATTTCATTTATTATTTATGCATAAATCATTATTCCTCCTCGGTGAAAAAATAAGTCTACTCTTCCTTCATTTTTTTATCATGTCAGAATTGGAATGAGGTTTTTAGCGTCAACAAAAATCCGTAGGCGAAAAATAGAAATTTTATTATCTGCAAAGGATCTCAAAAAATCAGCTTTTAATAGCGTGTAGCTATTGCATTTACAAAAGCTCTGATTAAAAAATATAAGTTAATGACTACAGCCAATAAAACTTATAAAAATGTCATTTTGAGCAGATGATTATATGAAATGAATAGGAAATGTGATATTTTTTTAAACAATCAATGCGAGACAAAGTTCTTTGGGTCGTTTGCAATACTAAAGTGACTCATTGAATGAAACAATTAAAATGAATAAAAATATAATTGAACTTGCACGTGGTGCTTGGCCATTCAAGAAATGATGTTCTGGCATGATACATTGAAATAAGCAGAGAAGATTTCATTTTAATCTTTTTTTTTTAAATATTTTTTTCTCATCTTGGAATTTAGTGGGTCACTGACTCAAACGCTGGCCTTGCCGTCCGATCAAAGTTCAAAATGACGAAGTCCATCAAAGAAAACCTCTCGCAGCTTCAAAATGCAAAGTCAATCCAACAAATCAAAAACGAATGGGACTAAGCTAATGGGGCACCTTGGGGATTAATAGATAACGATGAGTAACTAGTTATGAAATTACACAATGAAAAGTGTTGTAGAATTTTCGCAAAATGATAAGAAACATTTTACGATTCAGAGAATCTCTCACTTTAGCATTTAGAGGAGTTCTTGTCGGCATTGTTTGTTATCTTTCGTTTTATGCAGCCGCTTTCTCAACTTATCTGAAATATTGGCTAAGGAATTGATTGACGCAAATGTGGTTTGAATTAAAAGTGATTTTTGAACAATAAAATTGTGTCATTATTCGCGTTTTGATAAAATTCCCATCCTGACATTTTTTGCTGAAATTAATTAAGTTATATAATATAGTTAACCAAAAATAATTTTTTATTCTATAAACTTAGTTTTATTAAAGGGCAAAATTAATATATTTTGATATTAATTTTATTAGAATATTTTATGGTAGAAAAATTCATTCAATTTCTTGATTACAATAAAATGAGAAGAACCACCAAAAAAATTTAATTTTTTATGGAATAATAGTTGTATAAGTTTAGCTTACATTTGTATGATTAAAAGAAATTCGTTGATACTGAAATTTGGATATCTGAGATGTAATACAACTATTACGGGTAATAATAAAAAATATGAAAAGTTTTTATGGTTAACTTCTTGGCAACAGGCGAGATGATGGATGCTGTAAATCACAGAGATATTTACAGTTACAGAAAATTATACCAAA
The DNA here is from genome assembly GCA_026289955.1 of Argiope argentata. Taxonomy (NCBI): domain Eukaryota; kingdom Metazoa; phylum Arthropoda; class Arachnida; order Araneae; family Araneidae; genus Argiope; species Argiope argentata. The sequence goes on from JAOUZG010009418.1 coordinate 3,693,325, forward strand.
CACTCAATAGCGGTTAGTCCATTATAATTGCAGAACTCACTCCTTGAAATTATTTTTAAATCTGGTTTTCCTCTATTTGTAAACCCTTTTGGCCATTTATCTGCGATTTGAGTTGGAAGTAAAACGAAAATGAAATTAAATAAAAATAAAAGATTAAAATGAAATCTGCTATGCATATTTCAATGTATCATGTCGGAACATCATTTCTTGAACGGCCAATCACTACGGGCTCGTGCAAGTTCAATTATATTTTTATTCATTTTAAGGGTTTCATTTAATGAGTCCCTTTAGTATGGCAAACGATCATAAAAAACTTTGTCTCGTATTAATTGTTAACAAAAAATATCACACTATTTATTTCATTTCGTATCATCACGTGCTCAAAATGACATTTTCCCAGATTTTTTGGGCTGTAGTCGTTAACTTAATTTTTAAATCAGAGCTTTTGTAAATGCAATGCCGACACATTATTAAAAGTTGATTTTTTTGAGATGCTCGTGCAGATAATAAAATTTCAATTTTTCTCGCACGGATTTTTGTTGACGCCAAAAATCTCATCCCAAAAACAACATCATGTTTTGACATGATAAAGACAATGAAAAAAAAAACAAAAGAAAAAATTAATAGAGGATTCCAGCTCCTGAGAGAATTAAAATTCTTTTACAATGCGATAATTTTCAACAACAAAAATCAAAATGATTTTTTCGTTGAATTTTAAAGTAGTCTGGGCTGCACTGAGCACAAATAAGGTTTGCCAAATTGCCAATAGTGTGATGATCTTCCTCTATTTATTTCCCTCACAAGAATCGGTTTTGCTCTGTTGATTTGGCCCTGATTTCATCTTCACATGCCCATAGAAAGACGCATCCGGTATCCGGGAGACTTGAATGCTCGTCATGTCTCATAATTTTAAGCAATATTAATGAAATAAAACACAAAATTTCATAAAAAATAAGTGAAAATTTAGAAGCTATAAAAGCTACAATTTTAACAAAATTTTAAAAGGATAAAGTCCATGAAATAATAAATAAAAATGCAAAATAACAAATATAATATAAGATAATAGCAATAAAGTAGAGGATAAATAAAAAAAAGGAAACCATAAATAAATATAAAATAACCATAAAAATGAGGAATAGTAATTGTATAGATAAAATATAACTTAAAATACTATTATTAAAAATTAAAAAAAGTGGTATAAATACAATTGTTATATGACATTTAGAAAAACCTAACATTACCCAAAATCTCAATATTGTTATTATTTTGTGTCAATATTTGTAAATAGTTTAATTGTATAAAATTATTTGTATTAGAATTGTGCGTCAACGAGAAAAGACCGTTCGAAGGAGATTTACAACAGAATATTGCCATATTTGACCAATTTGGTGATGTAGGTGTGTTGGAGACATAATGAGGTCGCTAATGGATTTTATAACACTCTAAAATGTGTGGCAGAGCGAAGCTGAGAAATAAAGATTTGTTCCTAGAGAAAGTTGGAGAAAGTTCCACGGTTGTCTGGAATGATCGCGACCGTTTTTGAATTTGCCCTACGGACTTTAGTGGAATGCTATTTAAAAGTCCCGGTTTAAGAAGAGGAATAAGATCACTACGGAGAACTAACTATGTTAGTTGGCTTAGCTTAAGAGAGCGTCTTTTCTCTTTGACGTGCATTCTATAATTAAACGAACAATTATCATCGGAGGGGGTACTCTTGTTATGGTGGGTGTACGGTGTTAAGACACAATCAGAAGGTCTCAGCAAAAAACAATGACGTTTATTTACACGAAGACACAACTCAAAGAATACACAGACGACAAATATGTACAGCCGAGACGAACACCGGACAACACACAGCCACACACTACAGCGGAGAGTAGCCCACAAGTAGTAATCGGCCACAGTACTCAAAGCGGCCAGACAGAATCCAGGAGAGGGGATCCTAAGAGCCTCAATTTACGGTATCTCCAAATGGCTGAAGTTCTCACCATCTCCTTGCATTAGCTGCCAAATCACTATCACACGACTGGATACTCCACACAGGACACGATGCTGCTTCCACAGAAGACGACAGGACTCGGCACACAGCTCAGTTCAGCCCTCGCTTGAGCGCCACACAACGCTGGCACTCCGCCGTTGCTTCGCTATCCTCACGAAGACTCGTTACTTGTCTTTGACTCCATCTCCACTTCGGGCTAAATTCAATTATACACACACCATAACAAGCAAACTCTCGCCGGTGATAGCTTTTCATAACACGCTCTTGTTCTCATAAAGGGGATGAAGCAAGGTCAGGAAAAACTTTTGCAAGAAATGAAAACCGATCGAAGTGAATAAAAGAAAACAACTTCATCATGGAAGGAAGTTTCAGAAGTAAAGATAATAAAATCGTCACAGAGCAAAGATAATAAATGTCACAGAATTTTTTTTAACAATATGTAAGAATTGTCCCTTCTAAGTATTATTGTGCAAAAGAGTTCCCAATATATTTCTTACAATATTTTTGATTCCGATTTTCTCCATCTTATGTCGAATTAACTCCAAAATTTCCATTGTTCTATGACTGCTTGGGAAAAATTGTTCTAGCATTAAGTCCTGTACTTAGGGAATCCATAAATACATCTTTGTTTTCTTTTTAAAGGTTATTCACCAGGGGAAAAAATCAACCGATAATGTGTTAAAACACTATACAAATAATTATAATTTGAATTTTTTTGCTATAATAGGTAAAATTATTTTTCTTTTTAATTATTAGATTTTATTGTATTCTTTTGTTGTTTCCCCTGAAATCTCCTTTTTGAATCGGCAAGCCGCCACGCCATATTTTGCAAGACGAGAGATACAAAGCTTACCATGCATCATAAAAGTACCAAATACGGCTTTTATTAATAAGTGGAGATCGACTGATTCCGAAGACGCTGTGAGATCAACGTTTAACATTCATTACTGTTGTCTGTATTCATCTTCCACACGGAAATGCTATAATGCATATGAAGCGTTTGAACAAATGATTCAAATTGCTTTGTATTCATGATATCTCTTTATTGATATCTTTCATTGTTTTTTTCCGCTTCTAAAACCTTATTTGTCGTTCAAAGAAATTCAAACCCCGTTCCATATTTTTACTCCATGCTTATCAAATAGTAATGCATAAAATTGAGAATGCTTTATTAATATTGTCGTTAAACACGCTATTCATAATTTCTATTGCGCAGATCGTTCGCCAATCTGTACACTTGAATGGTGAATTATTCAAAATTTTATGAACTGAGATTCCGTGTTCTAATTTTTCTCTCAGGAGTATAAATATCCGGAATTTAATTTAAATCGTTTAGCGTTATAGCCATTAGACTCGTGTAATTAGAAATATTTAATGACACCAGGCAGATCATATTATAAAAACAAGTGATATAAAATAATTCTATCAATTCTATTCAATTTCTACTTAGATTAACATGCGTGAATTTTCAAGGGCAATTGGTATAACGCAAATGCTTGTATTTTCTACGCCAGTTGGGGTCACGCAACACAGATTATATTTGTTAAAATTTCCTTTATCCTGTTTTATTCTAACACGAAAGTACTTCAAAAGAAATCGAAAAAAATCGATTAATTAACAATGTTTAGTTTTAAAAACCTCAAATATTAAGAAAATAAACATAATTGTTTGAAATAATAGGTCAAAAACATGTTAAACCTAACTTCATTAGTGTGAACTTCATTAGGAAAAAAACAAAGTGAAGTCTTACTCATTTGGTGGTGGATAAATGAATTTTTGGAAAGAGAATTAGGATAGTTTTATAAAAATAATCAATGAATTAATATTTGAAAAAACTGTATTAATTTCAAGAGTCATCAACTACAAGTTTAAAA
>JAOUZG010009418.1:3697597-3709076 GCA_026289955.1 Argiope argentata
ATATATATATATATATATATAAAGAGAGAGAGGGAGGGAGAGACCGATAGAGAAGACCGTTAGATTGTTTCAAACAGGTTTAAATTGGTTAACGACTGAAATTAATTAAGATAAATAATGGCTTCAAAGTTTTTATGCTCTCACATAACTTGAAATTTACGATAGACGATTCCATTTTAAATTTATTCATTAAATTTATTGGTGTCTTTTATGCACCAATCTTAAGTGAAAGTATATGAGAAAGTGCGAAGGGCCAAAACTCTCTATTTTTTAAAAAAATAGTGAGATTGATTTTATGGTGCAGTTTGTGAATGAATAAAATTTAAAGGAAACATGGTTATTACTTCATGCGAATTTTAAAAAAATGGGCTACATTTTATATCGTATCAATTCTCAAGTTCGACTAATTTGTTAAATAACATTAGAGTATTATCATAGAAGAAAAAAAGTAGTTATTCTAGAAAAGGATGAATTTGGTTAATTTCTTGCAATATTAATATCATATTAATCGTATTCATTTTTTAAAAACAGTTCCTTATGAATGCAAAGACTGAAAAATATGCCTAATAAATGTCCCTTTGGTATAAACTGTCATAAAAAATTAAGCAATGTGAATGAAATAAAAATTTTCAGGAACATCAAATTACAGTCAGAAAAATTAAAATCTGGGGACATATATTTTAAACAGACTATTTTCAAAATGATATTGTTTGTGATTTGTTTAATGTTTTATTTTCTCTTATGTGTAAAACAAAAAGATACTGATTTTTTTTTCTTCATATTATTCCGAAACACTGCCTAGCTTTTGTAGTATTTAAAGAAAAATGGTTCGACAGAAAAAGAAAGTATTTTCTAACATAAGATAATCATTTAAAAACATTTCTTTTTTTTTCTCCTCTTTAAAATTCTAAAAAAAAATTAGCTGTTTTTTCAAACAGCTAAGATTTTCTTCAGCTGTAAATTTTAGTCTATTAATTTTTCGCAACATCATTAAAAGTTTTATTATTTTGTCGTTAATTTATAGAAAATTAATATATTTCCTTACATAATATTACATCATTTAATTTATTTCCTATTTTCTAAGAGGAAACTATTAAATTTTGTACCTAGAATTGTAAGATAAATTATATCAAATTTTTAGATATTCAAAATACAATTGCAATTTTTCAAAAAATTAAATAACAGAACAATTTTATATATTTTCTTTTAACCCCCTCCAGAATATATCAATTTTTCTGTTAAGCCTTTTATCAATGAATATAAAAATGATATATGAATATGTATATATAAGAAGAAGATAGTGCATTAAAAATTAATAATTAAGGACATATCGAAATTTTAAAGTTAAATATTATTTTAATGGTGTTTCAGCAAGATAAAAGATATCTATAACGGTTAGATGCTTAGATGGATTTAATTTCATATGGAATAAATTTAATTTGAATAGAATATTGAAATTAGCGGAGAAGAATTAAAATCAATCCACTGGTGGGACAGAGACAGCTGCAATCCCGAACAGATGAGACGGCAGAGATGCCGCAACTTCCCAACAGGTGGCGGCAGGAGTCAGGAAATTCACATTTCTAATGGCTGCGTCTGATTCTGGATCGAATCCACCGATCACATATAATGTATCATCTGTAACAAGAAGAAAAATATTTAATCGTTGAAGTACTTGCTAAATTATTTTTATACTATTCCATCAGTATTCTTCTTCTTCTTTTTTATTTTTTGGATCATGAAAAAAAAAAAACTTTTGAAATTCAATCATGGTTACGATGACGTCACTTGTTTCCAACAATCAATGACAAAATTACTTCCTAGGGCTCTATCTAAGGGCGAAAAATTTTATTACGATTTCATGTAAAAATTTGAATAGAAAAATCAAATGTACATAAAAAGAATAATTAATAAAAGATAATCAAAAATATGGATATTGAATCCTCATCTATGAAATCTTGAAGAAAAGTTCCAGTTTAAAATTGCTGTTTAGCAGTAAAGACACTACACATTGCAGTTGAAACTTGAAAGAAGTAAGGCGTTGGGATTTATAGCAACAATGGCTGTTATCCCCCACATTGCAGAAATTCCTTATTTTATTAAACGGGTATAATAAAATGAGTTGGTTTTTTTTTGTATTCAGTACGGCATAAGGAAAATTTTAATTTGACTTAAAATAATGATGAAACTAATGAACTTTGTCAGAGAATGGAAAAATAGATTAATGTAGTATGGAATATAAAGATACAAGAGCTACATATCTACAACTAAGCACATTATTTTCAAAGAAATGAGAGTGAAAAAGAATTTTCTTTCAGCATTTTACGTAAAGATTTATTTTTCTTCTTGGGACGAAACTTACAGGATATGAAGAATTTAGAAATGTCATTAAATTGAATGAATTATCTTGCTTTTACCAAATAAAGGTAAAAAAATAAAGGAAATGAAAATTTAATTTATCATATGAAATAAAAATTATCATTATGAAATTAATTAACATTTTTTTTAAAAAAATTACTCAGAAGGGTTTTTTTAGTAATCGAAGCAGCTAAAATTAAATAGATTATCAATATGTCGCTACAAATTGAGTTCAAAATATGTTCTTGATATCCTAAATAACATTCTGAGCTTATTTATCGTATTAAATAAAAACCCAATATAACTATGCAGGTTCTAAAACCGATTGTTCACCCACAGTTTATACATGTAAAATAATGGACAAAGACAAAGACCCAATGTGCCCTCCCCCTGGCAACAAACATTATTCTGATTTTCCCAATTTATGACTCCGAATGGTGATATAAATTTCATGTGAAATCAGAAATGACTTTTTATCGACAAGAAACCATTTTCTAGAAAAATTTCAGAGAAATAACATCATTTCTCTGTACAATTTCTGTGTGTAGGGGGGGGGAGGAGGGAAATCATATCGTTCATCAGTTCCAAATACTCAATAGGATATCTAATCTAATTTTGCCAACTTTTATATCGTATGAAAGGTCACCATGCAATGTCACAAAGGATCATTCGCCATTACAATTTAAAAATTATAAAGGATGTCAAAGAATAGAAATATTAAATATATAATAATATCTATAAAATTGATAATTTGCAATTATCCTTTATTTTTTTTTTTTAAATTTGTTCTCGTCCTTTATCGAATAATTTTATTAGTATAATTAATATGACCGCCAGTAGGAGAACAGTTATAATTATTACGAATAATGAAGTCGTAGCATTTAACTTTAACGAAATTTATCTAATCACAATACGAATATGGTAACGTTAATCTATATTCATGAAACGCTAAAATGGGCTTGATATTTATTGACGAATGGCAACTCTCTAATGCAAACAAACCTCCATTAGAATTTCAGATTACTTCATTGAACGTTTAAGTCCGAATCAATTTAAAATGCTTCGCATATATAATTAATGGAGGTGAAAAATGTTAAAAAAAATTTCCAGGATAGTTCGCCATGTCACCAAAAATACATTCAGTTAGAGGACATAAGATACAAAAGAAATCGCGAAATAAACTTCAAATAAAAAGATTTCTCGAACATAGAAACATATTTAAGTTTCGCCAAATTTCTAATAGTTATTACACGCCACTGAAATTTTTGTCAATATCACCCAAAACAATAATCATACAAAACGTCTTTGTATTATCTAAAGGCTCCAAAACTTTCCTTTTTAATGATATCCTCCCGTTGAATGTCCATAGAATTTCACCACTAATTTTGACAATACTTTTAATTCAATTTGATATAATATATCAAACAATGTTTTTAATAGGTACTAAGCCGCCTTTGGCAACCAGTCGATTCGCCAGTATTAATACTTGCTAAAATTTTCATATAATATTTTATGTAGATGTGTCTCATAACGGGTTTTTCACCAAAATATTTTTAAACCAAACAGATTTTGATAATCATATAATTCATTTATAGTATTATTTATTATTATTTTCTTCAGATGATCTGTTCACTGTACTACTCATCTTTCTCTTTCTATCCGAGCAATGATTGTCCCGGATTTGGTATTTTACTTAAATGGTGGAGGGAAAGGTCTAAAATTCTGTTTTTATAGAATAATGAAATTCAAATTTTCATAATTGTAAACACACTAAACGAATAAAGACACAATTGGTTTTCAAGAGATGCAAAAGCTTAGAAACAGCTTGGAAAACGCCTCGCACAGAGTAAATAATGGTGACACAGCACACCCTTCTTTTTTTTCTATCCTTTTTTTATTCACTACTTTTAATTCTACAAACCCTTTTTTTCCCTTAGTTTATTACTTTTTTTCTTCCCTGCCCAAATTTTATTTTGAGCAGGCATAGATTAAATATCCATACAGACTAATAATAAAAGCAGCTATTTTCTTTCTTTTTTAAACATTCCGTTATCTATGAATGAAAACCAACTGACTTCGCGTATTTCTTTCTAAACAAATCATAATTTATTACTTCCTGCTATCTTACTCGGTGTGGGGGAAGGAAATTAAGATTTTTGTCGGGAAAGTAAGAAAAGTGCCGTTTTAACTATTTTCCTCGCAGTTTTTTCATTTTTTTCTCTCCATAAGAACCATCCTCGTGTCTTAACGAAAATATTAAAATAAAAATTAGCCGAATCGGTCGAGCCGTTCTCTGGTTTTGCGCTTAGCAGCGCATTTCGAGATCCAATTTTATTAATATAGATGATGGAATTTGAGACAACCATCAAAACATTCAATAGTCTGTTTTTGCCAATCACTAAATCTGTAGTAAGATTTTAATTTGCTTTTATTTCATATAATGTATACATTATTAAATTTGAAGATAATTCGATTGAACTTAGGTTAATAATCATATCAAATAATAAGTTGAAGCATTTTTTATTTTAAATACATTTCTTGAGTCATTTGCAGCTTTAAAAAGTCAGTAATATGGGGGGCAAACTGATTGCTGAAGGTGGCAAACGTATGTAAAACTTGTGAAAATAATGATGGAGTATTTTGATTGTTCTCTATACTTCAAAGTAACGAAAATATCAACATTCATGGATACAAAATCTTTTCAGTTATTGAGGTTAAATGCCAAAGTTTTATTTTCTTATAATGTTTGACAAGGCAAAATTGATAAAGGACTATTGAAAATGTATCAGGGAGTGTTGAGCATTCATAAGACACACAAATTTCAAAATCTATACAATAGTTGTTGACTGGAGCTATGGCGAGGTGTTTCTACTTAATATATTTACATAAAGTAATGTGTTTTTGGCTCTCACAGAAAATGTTAAAAGTGGAATGGAAGATGACCAGTCTAGGAGTCACGAGCTTTATATAAAACAAAAAAAAAAAATGGTAAAAATCGAATGAATAGTTCATCTTGAGAGACTGATTAATTGTTTATTTTTCTTATTATTTCAATTATGTAGACTAATGAAAAGCACTGTTTCTACTCTATTTCTGCAGTAATTTAAAAATTTACAAACTATTCAATGCGAACAACACAGACTGGCATTCTGTCTTTCCTTGACAATTAAGTTGCCTAAAGCATTTTTCCAAAATTTCCTTTTAAAATATTCCACATTGATTACCTTTAGTAGAAATATTCGCTGACATTCCAGAAACACTTTCAACAGAACTTTCAACTTTCTACAGAAGAATTTTAAAGAAATTGAATATATGTATAACATTAATACTTAAGTTGCTTGAAAAAAAAACTTAAACATATAGTATAAAACGATATATTATTGGAAAACTACCATTAGAAAATTGCGGCGCCTTTCTAAATTTCAAAATACTTATCAGAAAGTTTTTTCTATTAAAATATTCATAGTTCTGAAAATGCATTTTCTGAGAAAAAACTCCTAGTCTGTTTATGTTTACTCTAGAAACATTCACTTCCCAAAAATATTCATTAAAAAAATCTAGACGAATAGTTTAAGAGAACAGTTTGAAAAATGCCTTTAATTTTTAATTTTATTGCTGCCTTAAGGTTGAATTTAAAAGAAAAGAAAAAAAAATCAAGCGTTACACCGTAAATTTATCTTTTTTCGCCTTTATTTTATCTTCTCTTATAGCAAGTTTTTTTCCCCACTTGTCGAGGAAATGAAAAATGTTTTCATTTTTCCCCCAGCTTGTCAGATTAACTAAACTTGTTCTCGTTTTTGTGTATTTAGTAACAAAAAATGATATTAATAACGCATGAGCATTGGAATGAATTTACGCAGAAAATATTTCAGTTTTTTTATGCTTACAAAAAATAATGGAAAATAAATGTAGGTAATAGATCCGTTGTTTGCTTTATTATGCTTGTGATCATCTTTATTGTTTTATAATTTTCCGCTCTTAGTTTATAATCCCAACCTTTTCAGTTAAGAAAGTGCAAACTGTGCTACAAGAATAATTAAGAAAGCTAAGGTGTAAAAGAATTCTTTTGCTTACATTAACCGTACATGAACAATTTAATGGTAATATGATTTCAAATTTTTTGTATAGTTTTTTTTGTCTTATATGGTAATTTATATTACACTGTCTTCTACAAAAGAATAACGATATTTTCTTCGAAGTTATCAATAAAATACTTCAATATCTTAACATTTTGGCATGCTTATTTTCTAATTCAATGACATCTTCTGTTTCTAGAATGTGCTGCTCTATTGGCTCTACTATTAATAGAAAATTTGGGATAGTAATTTTAGTATCGAATTATAGTGCCTTTCAATAATTTAATCTCGAGTTATTGGATTAAAAATCAGTAAATCGATGCCCATATGACAATCGCGTATGATTGACTTTCGTCTTGACGTCATTAGCATGATTCCATCTACAGAGTTATGGAACTGCTGTTTTAAAAGCATCGAGTAAGAATGGTGAAAGGTCATTAACGCAACTACTCCTTAACTCAATTGGATGAGAATCAGCACTTATTGTTTCTATCTGTAAATCGAAGTTTACTTCATCTTGTTTTTGCAATTAGTGAATTTTTTAAAATTGTATTTAACATGTTTTTGGCAGCATGCTTGATTTAAAGCTTCCGAAATTGATCGTAACAAACAGCAATTGTGAGTGGTTTCCCCCAATGCCTTCTCGCATATTCTTTAATAAAGAAGTTAACTCAGAGAACATATTCCATAGCACTGGCATACAAAAATTAAAAAATATAAATATTGGCATTTTTATTCAATCTATCGTGTCATCTTTGGTTAGTTTTTGGCAATTAATTACTGGCATTTGTATTACAAGCGAGTTTTTTCCACCCGTTTTTTTAAAAAAAATTGACATTTAGAAATCCTTGTCCCCCTTTCTCACACGGGGCCCACTAAGCATTACAGAAGTAGACATTACAAAAAGACATCACATACAGAACAGCTATTCACGTATCACATACGATTGCATATCTCCTTTTCACAGGGTGGCACATTCAAACATCACACAGATAGAACAGGCGAAGAACAAGCATGTCCAAATCGGGACTCGAACCCATGACGCCCAGATCACGAAAACGACGCGCTACTCTTGCACCGGGACATCGACTCCTTACCCGTTTGAAATCACAATTGGGCAAACCACTATAATTGCAATCAAAAAATCCCATATACCAAATTTGATATATATAAGTCCTTACGTTTTTGAGTGATCTAGATTAAATGTTTCTGAAATTACAGATCAACAGATTTCCAACCCCTTGTTGGATAAGGTTCAAAATTTGAAAGGTCTCCACACTATAAATATTAAATCTGAACATCGAATCTTCTTATTTAGTTCTCTTCTTTGTAGTTATTATATTTACGTACATGCATTGGAACAGCCAAACAGAATAGAATTTCTCCCAAAGGATTGCTGGAGAGCTACAAATATTGTGTCAAGAGAAAACTACATTTTTTTAGTGTAGTTCAGATTGTTGTTGAAATTTCTTTGTCACAGACACATATTAAATGTTTTGACGAATAAAATACTTTATTCATACTATATATACAAAAAAGTAAAAATTGAAGTCTCAGTTGAAGAATTGAAGCCCATTGAAAATTCAATTATTTTTTGGATTACCTTCTAAGCACAACTCTAACTGTTAATAAAAATGTTACAGAAACAATTCCAATAATTTGAATCCGAATCATAAGTGGTTACTTCCCCTAATATAGCAAAAACTTAAAAAAGGTTCCTTATTAAATGCTATATGATGCCTGGTTTTCAAAATCAAGATTTCTTTTTTAAACTGAAAGATTTGTTGCAAAGCATGCTTGTGCCTTATTACATTGATGAATCTATTCTGGTTTATTTTAACCAGTATATAAAAATTTCAAATATATATATATCAATTTAGCCAAATTAATATAATCAATTCAGCAGGCAAATAGAGAGATAATACAGTGAAGGAAAAGTTAATGTTAGTTTACAACTTTCAGCAGATAATTTATCCAGCTTTTTTCACAAATCGGTATTTTCTCTTGACGTTTCTTTTAACATGAATCTTCCATAGAATTTCTTCATGAAAAGCATAAAAATGGTTAATCTAAGTTTGAATTTAGGTTATTCTATTAAAAATACATTTTTAAACATCTTTTTTAATGCTAAATCTTTTTTTTTTGGTTTTGCTTTATTAGCATCATAGCAATGATGTTCAGAAGGAAATATTAAAATGTCTCGAATTTAGTTTTACTGTAAAATTTATCGACATAAAAAATTATCAAATTCCTAGGAGGTTCTTTTATCAATAATAAAGCCTTTTTAAAACGTTCTCGTCACTTTTGAGTGTATTCTAGAATCAATTTGAACCATAGGCACCTGCTGTGTTTCAAATAGAATTTGTCGTCGTATTTTAATTAAAAACTTTTGAAGCGCGCATACCAACCACCCAGAATGCATTGCATGATCATGTGCGACATATCTTCGACAAATACGTTGAATTTTACACTAAATTCCACGCTCTGTTTTGTTTAAATTGAAATCACAAAAACAGAAAAATTGCACGTTGTCATAGATCACGAACTGTACAATTACATATGTACCATATTATGTTTCTTGAAACACTGATTTATAAATGTCAAGCTTTTTTGCTGTCATCTGTCAGCATATAACAGAACAAGTCCCAAACTTTTTGATTCAAATTCATTTGTAGTAAGTGTTCAGGAGTAGGAGTTACAAATAAACATCGATTTGAAATTATTTAAAAGCAAATAGCTAATTAAAATAGAGGATTATAAAAAGTTTGAAGTAATCAGCAGATTTAGATCAAATGAATTTTTTTTTGTTTCAACACAGAATCAGTACTGACCATGAACCAGTGCAGAGCAATTCATTCGGGGTACAGGTAGAGGCGGCCCTTTTTCCCACGCTTGTGCTTTGTCGTTGAAGATCCACACCTCTTCTGTGGGCCGCATCTTTTCCCTTGACTCTAAGACGAGCCCACCGACGCAGTAGATGCGATCATTCCAGACAGCCAGGCTGCAGTAGCACTGCGGAGTCGGTAGCGAACACACATTGAATATCCACCTGAAATGCAAAAGTTCAAAACCATTACGTATGATAAAAAATGGCGAACAGCGATAACTTGTACAATCTACAGCATCGAAATTTTGTGGGACTTTAAAATGCAATATCACTGTAAAGAGGATGACGGAATTATAGAATAATATTACACGAATCTCCTTGAAAGATTTTTGTATGCTCACTAACTAAGTAAAGGGACACTAACTAACTAACTAAGCATCATAACATTAACGTCCGTATAACATTGCGGACTTTAGGCAAGTGAGCAGATTTTTATCTTCATGTTCCCTCACATTGGATTTAACACTGATTTAGCGACGAAATTCAAGTAAGCAATTCGGACATCTTTTAAGCATATCAGAGAGTCATTATATTTTGAGTAACAAAACCACATAACAAGCTTCATTCTTCGTCTAAATCGCCCTATTTTAAGCTATTACGTTCACCTGCATTTGAATATAGAGATAAATGGACAATTAATTCTCGGATAGATTAGTTAAAGAATTTGACAAAAATGTACGTTAAAAATGCTAAACATGTTTGCCAAATTTTATTTATTAATAATGTTTTCTATTCAGATGCACTTCTTTTGCATAGAATTTGCTCAAAATTTAATGAAATGTATAAATTCTGCTGCAGCACTTCATCCTCAGATCGAAACTCTTTTGTATTATCATGTTCACAGCAAAAAGAGAGGCAGAAAGATTTTTAAAATCGTGTTTTGTGAGCTCAGCGAAATCAGAAAGACAGAGAGTAAACCAATTTTTATAACGATTACGATTCTGTCTTTGTATTAAATGGCTAAGGTGAATAAATTGTCCACCCTGATTATTGACTTTTTAGGCTGTCAAAGGATTCTTTTAAGATTTATACCTACATACCCCCTCCCATACATTCGCACGCACGTACGCACACACACACATACATAAACATGCGTAGATGAGTCAAGGCGGAGATGAGACGGAACTGACGAATCGGCAAACGTCAAAATACTATTAATGTTCATGCCACTTAGATTTGTGTAATTGTCCAACCAAATATAATATTAAATGATCTTAAAGTTAAAATAGTTGGGATTTATGAGCTCAACAAATATGAGAAATCGCCCGGGATTTTAATGAAGACTGGTGCATAAACGAGAGTACCGAGAGGAGAACGAATAAACCTAGATATTTAGAAACACAACAGCCAAGCTGACGAGGAGGGAAAAAATTGCGCTAAATCAATACGAGGTGGTAACATCAGCCTTGTGAACTGATACAGTGTGAGTCGACGTAGAGGAAACAGAGTACAATTTTGATTTTTATTTCCCAAACATGGCATTTCTAGCACGAGCACGAAAAAGCGACTTAGTAACTTTAGTAGATGATTTAGGATGGAGTACACACACTGAATGCCCAAGTGCGTCAGTTAGTTACAATGATAACGGATTCGGAAGACTATGACGAAAAGTTCGTAAAAAATTGGTTTCTAACTATCACTCAGAAGCGCTAAAAATTAAATTCTGAAACTGAAAAAGCCGAAGCCGAAAATAAGGAGTCAAAACTTGAATTAAAACGCAGAGAAAATGAGTGAACTCTATTGGAGACGCCTAAGACAGATTTACTAAAATTCTAAAGAACTATAACAGCGGAGGCATAAGTATTTACCTTTCATTATTAGAAAAACAAATAAGTAGGGCTAACAATGCAAAAGGAGACACCTTTCTGGTACAGAAATAGCGCGTCTTCCTCTTGTTCTGGGAGTTCCTGGTTCGAATCCCGACTAGGGCATGGTTATTCTTCTGTGTGTGAATGTGACCTTCCCGTCAGTAAAAAGGGGCTGTGCAAGCAAATGTGTGTGATAGAGCTAAACTGGATTACTTATTTATTCAAGTTATTGCCACATGGTACAGTCAATTTAAATGCTCGAGAACCTGATCGATCAGCTAATGACATAAAAAAGTCTCTCTCTCTCTCTCTCTCTCTCTCTCTCTCTCTCTCTCTCTCTCTCTCTCTCT
>JAOUZG010009418.1:3709176-3730346 GCA_026289955.1 Argiope argentata
AGCGAGGATAAGTTGTTTCTTATTAGAGAAAAGGCAACGACATACCTCTTCTGCTTGGGATCGTAACAATCGACATGTGAAACCACTTGCTGCGTCACTTCCTTGTCCGCTTGCATGAGGCCTCCCGCGATCCATATTTTCCCGTCGAAGACGGCGGCTCCCATGGCCTTCCTCCCGCAGCACAGTTCCGAAGGCAGCACTCTCCACTTGGCCGCTTTGGTGTCGTACACCTCTACCGTCTTCAGAAGCCTATCGGGAGTCGGTTTTTGAAATTAAAGAGTTTGGCGTCACTTATTTGATAGTATGCGTTTGGAATTATTTCTAAAGAGTTTAAGATAAATGCGGAAAAACAATTTTTGTTACATCTTTTTTTTTTGAGGGGGTTAAATGCCACTCTTACTTTTTGTAAAAATAATTAATAAAAATGCTCATAGTTACATATCGCAAATTATATTTCAGTATAAATAAGTTATAGAAATCAGTATGGAATAGAAATAATATTCAATTAATAACCGATGATTCATATTAATATTTAAAATATTATTCCAAAAGAATTAACATTTTACAAAGTAAAATTTCAAATTAATAGATAAATAGTTTTTCAAAATAAATTTTTTATTGTTCGAATCCGCAAGCAGAAAGTTTCGCCAAAATTCAAATCACTAATTTGTACGTTTCCTTTTTGATGTCAAATAATCATTTTTCGACTTGAAATAAAAATCTGAAATGAATTATTTTTGAAATATTTATTTACACACTAAAGCATAAAACTATGTAATTTGTGACTATATGACTCTTAGTTAATTTTTAGATCAATTTATACCTTAACAGTAACATAAAAAAAGCAAAAACTTTTAGTAAATGAATAAGTTTAGCATGAATTTGAATATCTACCATTTCTGTCATTGAAATTTGCGCGATTTTCAACTAATTATATAAATCAAACATGAGAAGACCCTTCATAGTATTGTCAGATCAGATCAATGAATATTTTGATGTATTTAATGCGCAGCTTACTAAGGAATTCATTCCATCCATACAGACATGCTTAAAGGCTATCTACTTTGTGCCACAATTTAAGCTTACCCAGGTTCTGACTGGGCATGGAAACTTTAAAGCATATTTAAAACATTTCAATTTCTCGCCGACTGATAAGTATTCGTGGTAAAATGGTGCAGGACAGGATGTCAAACATTTGATATTTGAAGGCACCAAATATATTCCTGAAATTCGTCAACTCAGGAACTGCCTTTTAAAAAATAACACAGCTCGGGCTCCTCATTTATCTTCCTTTGCAAAGAGTAAATCATCTTTCCGTTTCTTTTGTACACATATTAATGCGTTTACCTTCATATATTTACACGGATTCTTTTGTAATTTTATTTTGAATATTTTATTTTTATTTGATCATGCTTCTTCACTTGTTTTATATTATCTACTGTATGTTTCTGTTAGTATGTAAATAATTTTATTTCATTTTTGTTTGCATTGTATTTACCACCACCCCTTATTTTTCTTTTCTTTTGTAATATTCATCCTTACATTTGAAATTTCTTCTATTCTCAATTATGAAATGACTTCCATATGTAAGCATTGTAGTTTACTTGATAGCACAAAAGTTTATTTGTCGAGAATAAAAGAAAAATGAAGCTAAATAACTCAAGAATCTGAAATGCCACCTCTCTCCGTTGTCCTGTCCGCCAATGACGTAAATATGTCCATCCAACACAACCGAACCGTGATCGTATCTCCGGAACTTCATGTCTGGTACTCCGGACCACTGCAGCCTCGTCATATCCAGTTTGTGGCAGCTCCTTTTGGCCACATAGCGTTTCTGCTGCAAGGTCTCGAGAGGGTTGCATCCTCCTGTAATCAATGCAAGCAAACTGAATCCTCTGAATGCAGTACGATTTCTCTAAGCTCCTGTGAGAAAGAGTTATTGTTCTACCCTTTCTAGGAGACCTCGGATCAACACGAAGTAGTATGGTATTACTAATCACTTGTTGTTTCATCTCATAAATATAACGTTAAAATACTTCCTAGGATGAGATGCTTACCCTCCTTCCCTCGAGTATCATAAGTAATCACAAGCTCCGATGGAACTAGAGACAAGTGAACGAAAAGAACACATTCTTAAAATGGGAAAATGAGATGGGAATGTACTGTAACGACTTGACCACGGGCGGGTCAAATGAAATGTTAGCGTGTGATACACAAAGGGTTTATTTACAGCTTTACAAAGAAAAACACGTCATCTAGGTTAGATACAGGAAATATTTACAATGGATTGACTGTTCGACAACTATGCCGGGAATTTACCAGCTGTCTGCGTATTCGGCTACTGCCTGTAGCTCCAGAGATCTACGGATTACTTCCGGTAGATCTTTCTAACAAACTCGAGATCGCGAGGTATCTCTTCCACTTCAGCACTCCTCACAGCCCGTCTCGTCCACCGGATCAGCTTGTCTCCTCTTCTCTTCTCCTCCTTCTCTCTTCCCTTTTTAACGGGCGCGAAGCTCCAGCTCTCAGGCTGATATTGGCGCGCTGGAGATGCCGGTTGTCCAATCATTCTACTCCCACTCGCACCACCATGTCGTGGGAAGATTTCCGAGACATCCACCCTTTATCAACACCGTCACCCGCTGTTCACACCTGCGTTCTTCCTTCAATGGGTTGTAAACAGCATCTGCTGTTCGTTATCGGAACCCTTCCCAGCTGGGTGGTCCATTGACGAAATAGTCCCGTCTGGTATTTCGGCACGATTTACTGCTTTAATGAGCCGAAAACATGTGTGATCCCTTATCTGTCTATCTAAAATTCTAAGAACGGGAGAAACACAATGGGATGAATAGCCTCACCGCTGGATAGAAATATCATTGTTCGATCATGTGTCTCTTCCAGCAGGAGACAAAGTGGCGACTTCCTTACAGTACGTTCCGGAGAGAATTTATTCAGATGTTATCCTTGATTTTACCAAATTCTCCCATCCTTGATTTTCCCAATTTTTTTGAAAATATTCTTATACACGTGCATTAAATTGATTAAAGGGAATTTAGGCATTTTGCTTTTTTATATGAATATTTTATTAAGTGTTTTTTTCATTATTCAAAAAAAGGAAAAGAAAAAAAATTGTTTATATTCTCCTCTTTGTTGATAAAATTGTCTTGAATTGTATTTCCTCTTTTAATTCACTGATATTTTTTGTATTATCAGTCAACAAATTGTTCTAAGATATTGAGTATATTAAGAAATAACCCTCATGATCTCAAAGAATAAAATCAGTAATTATTTTTTATTAGCATGTTCCAATTCACTAAAATATTACTGAACGTAAAATATACTATCCAAATTTAAATGTATTTTATATGAGAAATAAGGAAGGGAACTTGGTGTCTGTAAAGTTGCAATTAGATGTTAAATTACGAGGAAACTACTTAACTCCTTTACAGCCTATGTCATAAACAATATGAAATGTATTTCAAACTGCTGCAAAGCATCAGCTAACTGACCATCACAGTTTAAAATTTGAATTGAAATTATGATTGATTGAAATTAAGCGCAATCAGAATTTCAGATGAACAAACTGATCATCAGGTGATTACTGGTAAATTATACAAATCTAAAGAAACGTATTTTATATTAAACAATGCATTTTTTGAATTTCTTGAAATAAAAAAATATCATGGAGCATTGAAATAATTTATTTTTAAAAGTAAAATAGACTTAATAGTGAAACTTAATAAATCTAAACATATTTTACATTAATAATTGAGATATTTTATACATTTCTAAATTTAAAGCTCCTTTAGAAAGATCATTTCTTTTAACATTTCTCCTTTATTTTCTCTTTCAGATGCATCTGGTTAGAGAAAATGAAAGATGACACGGAAAATGCATGCACTAACCCATGATATACACACAGTTATCCCAAAACACGGCAGAGTGGTTATGTCTTGGACTCGGTAAAGTGCCATATCTCGCCCATTTGTCTCCCTTCGGATCGTAATTCAGTACGGCACCACCTGATTGAAAAAGAATGAACAGAAGAGGAATAAGGAATATGTGAATATTTCATATCCAAATAAAGAAACAAATAAAGTGATACGATCGTCACTTGTCAAATTACTTTACCTTGGCAAATGTAGTTTTTCCAATACTGGTTATTGGTGAATCTCTTTAAAAAGACAATTTAATAAACGTAACTAGTTGGAGTTTTCTCTCTTAAAGGTTCTGTCCTATTATCTAGTAATCCTCCTATCTTCGGGAGAAATAGATAATCGTATCTTGGACCAGGCTATAAACACCACGGATGTTCAGACTTTTATTTCAGAATACCATACATTTGAATTTAGCCATTTGTACTAAAGACAACCGAATACGCCTTTTAAAAACTTTTTTTGGACTGCTTTAGTCACCTTTAAAACTTCATTTAAAACTACTGTTTTAAAAGTGAGATTACATGTTAAATTTACTATATTTAAATCTTGCGTTTTAAAATTATGGTGTTTCCATGCATTCTAAAATTACAGAGAACAGACTGTCAGTACTTTGACAGATTTCAAAGAATATATAAACTTTGTACGCATAAGATTTATTGAGAATGCATAAACTTTAGAAGCCACAACTATGAACATAATTTCATTTATCAACATTGTTTCATTTTCGAGTTATAGTATCCGCAGCTATACGAAGCTACATGCAGATAGACAGCTCGTTCTTCAAAATATTTGATTTTAAATATGATTGGGAGCAACAATGTGAATGCTAAATTTGAGCACCAAATTTTATTCTTTTAGAAATTTACAGTTTAAACTTAGTTCAGTCAAATTATTATATCCTAGTGGAGAAATACATGAATTGTATGAAGAAATACAGAATATCAATTTCATTAATTTAAATTTTTGAATTAGACACACAATTTGGATATATTATCGGATAAGAAGAAGGGAAGATAAAATTTAAGTGGCGTTTTTTGCATTTAAATAAAGAAAATGATTAATCTGAGTGGAAACATTTAAAGCTAAACCGTTTTAAGTATTAAATGAACCGTTTTAAATTGAATTGTTAATTTTCATGGTAATTAAATTATCGGATTTAGATCAAGATCTTAAAGTTAAAATTTTCACTTTTCAAATAATTCGAGTAACATTTTTTAAAATTTTTCTAATATTTGTGTAACATAGAAGGGAATAATAAATAAGTATTTCAGATGGATATTTGAACATTTTTTGAAAAAAAAATCGATTTTGTAGAAATTAACAGGAATATTGCAAAATGTGTTCTTTTAAAATAATAATAAATATTTCTCTATCTTACATTCATAAAAAATAAATGCTTTCTATCAATTCCAATTCACAAATATTAAAAAAGTGCAATCCAAAAATGGTTGCTCTACGATTTCAAATCAGTTATAATACTCGATTAAAAAATACTGAAAATTAATTTGAAAAATTAAAAGCTTATTTTGTGGCAACTGATTCTCGAAGATTGAAGTTCAGGTAGGTTTTCATTTCACAGGAATAAATATTTTTTATGTTGTACCGAAAATATGAGGAGAAAAAATTCTTCAAATAACAAGGAGTCTTAATAACATCAAATATCACAGTTAAGATTCTCTTTCTAACTTTTTTCTCAAATTCAGAAAGGTATTACTTCAAAATTAATGACATCTTGGATGGTTAAACTAAAATTTTACTTTTATTCATCTTTTGCAGAATTTTGGATGCAAGATTTGAACATCTATATTAAATTTAGTTTGTTTGCGAGTTTTGTGCAGTTTAATTCGTCTTTCTTGTGTTAATTTTATCGAAATTTTGGGGTACTATTTTCTCAGATCAATACCAACTGCTCCAACGAAGAATGGAGAATTCGAGAATCAATTCTGAAGCCTAATACGTAAAAAATATGTCGAAAGTCAAAAATTCTACAGTTGGTGCTGATTTTTGTTGTAAGGATACTGGTATAGATATGATTCTCATCAATTAAACATGATGGATTTCATTATTTTAAGATTCATTTTAAGAATTTTATACGGAATTAAATATGAAAGTTATGTATGTGAATTTTATACGGACTCTAAAATCTAATAAAATGAATTAAATCTGGTCATAAAGAAAACTCACGAAATATTTCCCGAAAAAGCACCTACATAAATGCTAATGCCTCTTAATGGTAACAAAATACTAAAACCGTTGGTACTTGTCAATTTTAACGGTGACCAAAAGCGCCAAGAAAATTGTTTGCAAAATGATATTAGATTTGCCAATTTTATACTTTATATACATATGTGTGTGCATAAATATTGATCAAATTATGTGTAAATCCCAAATCCCATTATATATATTTTGACGATTGAAATCGCCAAATTGGCGAAGTTTTTTCTTGGCTCTTTTTGGTTGTTAAAACCAACAAATACCAAACAATTAAATAAAATTTTAATGTTAGTAGTGCTAATAACTGTGCTTCACGCGATATTTCCTGGAATTATCTATTTTTCTCAAAATAAGTAAAATAGCCCAAACCCATCATAAAAGGCACGTGCAATGCAACTCCATTAAAGTTCTCAATAGTCCCATATATAATATAAATCTATTATTTTAATTAACTAAATTATTTTCCATAAAAAAGCTAAATAACAAATTTCATGACGTTAGAGTTTTATTGCACTCGTCTAAACTAGTTTCAACTAATTTTAACTTTTCCCTAATCCCTCAAATTAAAGTACTATTCCAAATTATGTTATGGAGGTGCTCGTGCCCAATTTGTCACATCGCGGAACTCTGAAACTTCACGACGTTGCCATTGCTAATAACTAATCTTCTCACGCGGTGTTTTTTTTTGCTGATATTTATGAAGCATAGTTTAAGTTTGTTAATAACAAGATATTCGAACAACAAGTTTGAATAAATCTAGGCAAAAAGTCAAAATTCTGCTCTAATAAATACAGGGAATATGGAGGAGAGCTATTTGATTCCTGTGCAGAATAAATCCATATTTAATGGATGCATTTTGCATACCTGTAATATTAAAAGCCTTTCTAAGATGTCAGTATCTTTCTGCATTTTCAGATTTTATTATGCAAACAAAAATCAATGCGGAAGAAATTCTTATTCTGCTGCCAGGGATGCCGTCTTCTCTTCAGTAACAAGAATCTAACATCCGTAATCATAAATTCGAGAGAAAAAAATATTCAGAGGTAAACTCTGCATTTGATCTCCTGATTTTCAGCCGAACACAGGAGAAATAACGCTGAATCTATTTCATTTGAAAAGCAAATTTTATGCGCTAGGTGGAATGCTGTTGACTTTTGGAAAAGAACTCGGCGCGTTCGATTCAGAAAATATTTCATTCGTCGATTTCTCTTCACATCGTAATATACGAATGAACCAATGGAACTTATTATTTATTTCGTAAAGAAGATTCTTTTTAATAATATAGACATGTCTTGAGTTATTCCTATTTCTGGAAGAATGTTCTTCCAAATTAAATTCTGCAATGTTTCCTTTTTTTATTAAATCATAGTAAATAGAATTTATTGAGTGCATCTTCCAGAGCAACTTAACTGTATTCTTTTTGCTTTCCAGTCAGAATTTGAGAGAAAAAGAATTTTTTATTGAATTTAATTACATAAGTAAGTTATCTTTAGACAAATTTTATGTTTTTCTGATAAATATTCTAAAGATTTCAATGTTTTCTTCCCGTTTTTAGAGATTTTGAGCAGCTAAAGCGTCGAGTTGTTAAAGTGTTTAAATTCACAAATAATTAATATGCTCTTGCATTTGATAATGATGTTATTTTTTGACGTGCAACTCTTCCTTGAGTTTGTTACTTATTTTAAGTATTTTCTTTATCAGGATCTATTTTTCAATTTCTACTATTAGCTCATTCTCTATAAATATATGTCTCGTTCAAATTTTTCAATCGTTAATAAAATACGTTTTATTCATCCAAACAAGTTCAAATAATTTTTTAAAAACTTGTAGTATATGACATTTCATGTTAATGCAGTTTTCTCGAACATTAATTCCTTAATTTTTATTTATTTATTAAAAAATAACTTTCTTGCCAAAAATCTTTTTTTTCTCCATCGTCAAATAAGTAGCGGATTCAGTTTGTTTTTCCCTACACTAATGATGTTAGGCTTAACAAGTTTTCGGCCGATTATTTTAAACATATCTGTTTATTTTCATAATGTATGATGCATTTAAAATTAAACATTATTAATTAATCAATTTTTTGGACTCAATTTGAAGTACTTTCGAATTAAAATAAAGCTGAATAAAAAAATTAGAAATTTATAATGTGTAATGCGCTACCCCCAACTGTTGTAGAAAATTCACATATTTTGCGTTGACACGATTGGTATTGATACATCTATTGGCGTTGAAAATTCCATGCTAATATAATTTCTTGTTAAATGATTTATAGTAACAATAATTGTTAAGTCGGGATAGCCTGGTTGGTAGGGCGATGGATTCGAATCTCTTGGGGTGCTAGTTCGATCCCGCCTGACCGAGGACTCTCCGTGTAAGGTGAACATTAAATCCGTCGTGATCGCAAAGTTCTCCATTTTCAGAGAAATACCACTGGGGGTACTGGATCAGAGGTGATCATTCTCTGTTCCAGATCTAAATTACGATCTGTGAATGAAATGCATGAATGAGCAGTGTTACCAAGTAACACTGTAATCAGCGGAGGCTACAACTGGCAAACTGCAGCACCTCCCTAAATTATATTTAAAATTGTATTTTAGTTTTTAAAAATTCTAAAATATCTATTTTTTTTTATTCTGAAAATTTGATACTCAAAAAAAAAATAAAGAAAAATAAAAACAATGCAAACGCACAACATAAATTAGGGAAGCATTAGCAAGAGAAATGTACTTCGAAGTTGCTCAATAGGTAGCTCATGAAAAGACCCAAATCATCCAAAACTGAGCGATTTACTTGAAAGTCAAAAGTAACCATTCTCCCTTTAGAATTTAAAAATGCTAGAGCTGCAGGCAGAGGAGACTTGATTTGACGTCCGATTAATTAATCTAATTTTTTTCTTCTATACATCCATGAAAAATTCAATTTCTTTCTTTCACTTATTTTCCTCCTTTTATTTTTTTTATCGGTTTCAGTTTCAATCCTTATTTCTTCTTTATAAACATCTTAAGTTTATTGAATACTCGTTTTCCTATGATATCGTTCACATTTAAAGAAAAAAGTACCCGCATAATTTTCTAAAATGTCATTCAAATGAAAATTTCATAAAGACTAATCGATTATCATTATGTCGTTTTACTTTAAGATCAAAATGTATTTTTTGCAATATCCGATGCGTCATAGATACGTATGCACATTTTATTGCACATTTTATTTGAGATTCCTTTTCAGACGAACATTATAAATCTGACTGGGTGAAGATGTAAGTTTCATGCTTGTGGCTGGCGAGCTCTGATATTTTATTTTCAGGATCAACATTTCAGCATTCACATATTTTTCTATTGATAAAATTGCAAAGAATTTATATTTTCTGGTCATTTAATGCTTCAAATACAGCAAGTTTCATATCTAGTATTGCAACAAAAAATTTTAACTTTATTTAAATAGCTTATTTTAAATATCATATTTTCTTGACAAATATTTTTATAGCTCTGCTAATTTTTGAGCTGATGAGTCGTTACTCACTGCAATCAGATTTTTAGCAACGTGCATTTTCAATATAAATAAATAAAAGCATTCACAGTTCTTTTTAAGCAAGTGACAGCAGTGAATTAAATAATTAATTTTTGTACTCCCTCATGTGTAGGATGTAAAGTTTTGTACTTCCTCATGTTCCAAATAAAATTTACTCTTCAATAATTTATCAAATTTAGTATTTGCAGTATCGTATTCGACTGATTATCCAAGATAATTTATCCTATGGCTATTAAGATAAATGATCAAACATTTAATTATTTAGGGAAAACTTTAATTAATGTAGAATTTTCAGTTTCAGAAGATAATTGTTTCATCACTAATATTGCAAAAAATCGTTAAGAGAATTTCAAGTGTTTTTAAGATCAACAAATTAATAAAATGTTAAACGTAACTGTTGTTATTGGTGATGATGACGGTGAATTCGTGTTCGCTTTACAACGGAAAGAGGGGGTGCAGTAGCTTCTGAAGGTATGGCCCCCTGAGCACCAGAGAGCAGAAGTCTAACTTCTAGATCATATGAGGATGGCACACACGCATTCGCTTGCACAGCCCCTTTTTACAGAGGGGCACATTCACACAACTCGCAGATAGTACAGAGAAAAACAACCATGCCCTAATCGGGGCTCAAACCCGGGACACCCAGATCACGAGGAATACACACTTCCTCTTTTCCTAGATGCCAGCAATGTAATTTTTACCGAATTATAGTGGGTTATGAATTTGAACTGTTTAAAAGATAATTGTTATCTAATTTTAAAGTGTAATTGCTATAAATTTTTGATTACAAGTTTGTATTTTCTTCTCTTTCTGACGATATTATTATATTTTAATGCGTTTAAATGAGGTATTTAAATATTTTCAGATATCAATTTCAACTTAACGACTACTTTTAATTGTTTATGTAGAATCATTGTTTTGTAGTGAATCTGGAAGAAATATTTGTATCAGATTCCGCAATAATTTCAAAAATGGATTAAAAATATATTAATGCATAGAACTTAAAATAATTATTAATATAAAATGAAAAAAAATTAATCTATTCGAAATATGCATATTATTCTATTATTTACCTTTGACAAATATTTTTATATTAATATTTGTCAAGAAGTTTCAAATTATTTATTAATACATTAATATATGATTCGTATTATTTATTAATATATTCGAAAATAGTTTGTTTTCAGTCAAAAATCAGCAGATCAAAACATAAAACAGTAAAAGAGCAGTCTCAATAAGAACAAAAATGATTTGTATCGATATCTTAGAAATATACATTCATTAAAGAATAAAATTTGTTATGAATATCATTAAAATTACACTTTATTTGAAATAACTCAATCGATGGGTTTTGATTTTATTTTTGGTATTTGGTATTTCCACCTTCATTAAAAAAATAATCTTGATATAGTTTTTGCATTTTTATTTTCATCAATACTCATATTTACCATTATAAGAGATTTACGACTGCTTTTTACTTTAGTTAGTGAAAGCGTATTATAAGCTGTGCTGTCGAGCCAATTTTCAGATACGCTGCTTCTATTTCAAATATATAGTTAAACAGTTATATAAATAAAGATAAAAAACATAAGAGAATTAAAAAAAGGGGCATGAAACTCTATTCAGTTGTGGTATGAAAAGGTAGTGCCTCTTTACCGACTCCTATCTTGTTCAGACTGTTCGGATTCATCCCACCTGTCACGAGGATGGCAGCTTTTCCCTTTTCGGTCTTTTCAGGTGGAGACTCGAGATCTACGTCTGCGCTGGAGGACGGGTTTTCCTGCAAAGGACGACAACATTTCAACCCTTGAAACTAATAACAAAAGAAAATAACTATGGATAGTACATACTTTAAAAATATTTTTGACAATGCAAATGAGATAGCTCCAGAGTTCCGAAATTGTGAGTCACGCCTATAGGTGAGTCGGTTTGGTAGAATCTCGGCTAGTGAGCCGTAGGGTTTAGGTTCGAGACCCGATTCCACCATAGAACTGTCGTGCAAGGGTATCTGTTTCACATTAATTCGAAATTCCTCCCGCTTGTGTGGTGTGGAGAGGGCAGTGCCAGTTCAGGTTGTCGTCCTCGTCATCTGACTGTGGCTCAAAATTACGAGGTCTGTCCCAAAATAGCCCAAGTATTGCTTTACTACAGGACGTAATTATGACTAACTTAAACTTATCGAAAGGTAATAAATGAAGAAAAGGCAGATGTATTTTAAAGGGCGGACAATACATATAAGGATACGGCTTTCTTAAACAATACATCTATCAATTCATCCTCTCTTTCACTTCACTTAAGGTCACGTTTCTATGAAGGGATATCAAATTTCCTTCGCTAATATTCGGCCCGAATCATAGTAAACGTGGGGACGTCGTACGTGGATGAGAAAGGTCCGATCGATTGCTATAATTGTGAAGAATAGTGAAATTGAAGAACTCGAAAAAAAATTAGGCCATCATATTTGAAAGATATTTTTTCCTTATATTAACAAATTATGCTACATGAAAAAAATTCTTCTCAGAAGGTGAATATTAATGATTTAGAAGAATAAAAGGGCAATTCTAGCCTTTAATTGAGTAAAATTGCATTCTTAAGAAATGTATATCCATAGAGGCTCAGCTGGCAGCATTCAAAGACTTCTGGCCACATTACATAATTTTGAAACTTATAATGCATGGTTAAAGTTTTAATTAATGATCAAAGTTAATAATGAATAATTAAAGTTAAAAGCTAATAACGCCCGATTCTGATCTATTAATGTATGATTCAAGTTTGTATAGGAACACAGAAGGAAAAGCAAAAATCAAGAGTGGGAATTGCGGTCCCATTTTCTTAAGAATATTGCATGAGTAAGGAACTCACCTCCTCATATATGTCGACAGAGCTCTTTTGTATCACGAGAGCCTGAGCAGGCGAACGCTCTTCTAACTTCGCTAAACGCGCTCTCGTCCAGGGTGGATCGAGATTCAACCGCACGTTCGCTACTTTTCCCGTCTCTTCCTTCACTGCAGTGAAATATGCAGGTTCTTTTCCTTCACCACTGTCCGTATTTCCTTTGGAATTTTCAGCTGCATCTTTTGCATGGGTCGTAACTTCGGGATGTTTGCGAATTTTGGATCCTTTGACTAAGCAAGGAAGATTGGCTCTGGCAACCATACTCGCTATCGAAGTTTGGTCATGCTTGGGGTTCAGCTGAGAGAGTTTAGTTCTGCCGTTTGAAGGACGATGCGGGGATTTCTGAAAGTAGAAATCTTGATCCTGCTTTGGTTTTTTCGAAATGCTGGGTTCGGAAGAATTAATAAAATAGTGCGAGGAGCTTTCAAAAGGTGACACTCCGTTTTTTTGTTCTTGCTTCGCTTCTTTCTTCACTTTTTCCTTTCAATGGAAATTATACATAACTAGATAATTAATGGTTATACTTGTCATTAAAGGATAGAGTTATTAAAGTTAAGATTACAGAAGTATGAATAAAAAATGTTCTTTTATGTCGTTTAATAGTGATAAATATTTTCTTGGTTTATATAAAAATAGCCGACACACTTGACTGGAATAAAATCTTAAGCTATGATAATTAGTATCTGTACAGTAAAATATCATTCAAAATGAAATTTTATGAATTCTATCTATACAATTAAGAGTTATAGAAACACTTTTTAAGTACTTCCCAACTGATGTAGTTTCCCCCTTTTTCTCGATAACTTTCAGTCTGTGTGTCATGGAGGTACTTAGGTATTAGACCGTCGACAATGGTTTAATAACTCATTGGCGACGGTTTCAAATTTGGCTATAAACCGTCGACGTCAACAAAACCAACAAAATGGCGGCCAACAATTAATGTTTGAACATTTTTAAAATAATGGTCTAGCGACTCATTGGCGACGCCTTCAAATTTGGCGATAAAGATTACCGGTCTTTTACCTAAGTACCGTCATGGACTATAACATTCGAGTTAGAGATCATTTTATCATGATAATGGCTTCAGATTAACATTTCATTTCTAAATCTCACATGCAACATATGAAAAGAAAATATGTCTGAAACCCTAAAACGCGGACCACTGGACTCGAAAGGTGTCAAATTTGATTGGTAGGTATTTATTGGGAAGAGATACTCACTAAGAAAGAGTGTTTCAATACAATTTAAACTTTTATATAAATGAATTAACTTTTAAAATTTTTATCTTCAGTAGAGTTGTACAAAAATTACTTTTATACCATTTCAAAATTTAAAATAAAATAGCCTTTCAGTCCAACAGTTTCTTTATAAAATTTTCGCTTTTTTAAATTTATTTTAATAATAATAATAATATACATGCTGCTACAATTCTTCACCGTGTTATAAGTTCTGGATTTACGCGCACATGCATTGTGACAATATTTAATTTTTTTTCATTTTTTCACCATTGCTAATTGTTAATTTAAAAAAAATAGACGAATTAAGCTTGAATGACAATTATTATTTTTATTAAAAGTAGAATCATTTTTCATTTTTTATAAATTAATAAAACTTTTTAAAAATATTAATTTTATATAATTAAAATCATGGAGAAACTCACAACGACGAGTTTTACTCTCTAGAAATGATTGAGAGTTGATGCATTTTATAAAACGTTTTATTTAAGAAATGCTTTTTATCGAAAAAAATCCTAAGTTTATATGTCACCTCATCCTCTTCAAACTTAGAAAATTAAATTGTTTTCTTGAGCAGTGTTGACAGATGCAGTTCCTTCGGATTAATTTGGTTTTTGAAATAATCCTTGAAATAATATAAAATTTCTGTATCTAAGTCTTAAGTTTTAAAATTTTATTGCATTGCACATAATCTATAATTTCTTGAATTGATTGAAAACTCGAAATTTATGCTTGCGAGAATAAGTTTTAAGAATTAATTTTAAAATATTCTTGTAAATATTTTTAAATAGAAATAAATATCAAATTTTAAATTGAGATAAAATTATAATCACTAAATATCTTTATTAAAAATTAATGTTTAAATTTTATGTCACTTTCAACAAACTAAATGAACTATAATAATCAAATTCAACGATTAGTAGAAATCTTCGATGACTTATATAAAGCAATACTGATTACAGTTCGATAATTGCCATGGAATAATATCCTTTGCTAATTAAAATAACAAATTGGAAACACTTTTGATCTAAGAGAGAGATAAATCATGTCTTTCTGGTAAAAATTAAAATCAATGGATTAATTCAAACATAAGAATATTGTAATTAATTCAGTCGGTTCACCTAATATATAAAATCTACTCTCCTAAATAAATTTTTGAAACAAACCAATGAAGAGAGCGAATTTAGAATGCTAATATGATGACAAATCAAATAATGACAAAAATAATAGATCTTTAGAACGGAATGATAATTCAGTCTCTCTAATTCTGCAATGGTTTTGATTTATTTGAAAACGAATAACTGAGAGGTAAGGATAAATGAGAAGATGCTGACTTCAAATAATTCAAAAATAGTTTTGCCTCCGTGTTTCGGAAGAATCCGAATTAAAAGAATAAGGAAATAATTGTTAAGGCACTTGCTTTATAACGCACTAATTTATACAGAAACTATACTGTTGGGATTTCAGTCGAGCGCAGTTCTGATATTTTGATTTCAATTTCAAAAATTTGCTTGATTTTAAATCAGATATTGATTCGACGAGAACAGAAAATTAATTAGCAAATATAATATTAGTATGCTGTGGCTCTCCTAATTCCATCAATCTACGTAAATGGTATAATTCTCAAAAATATTTTCCAGCGCAAATCATTGAATATTTAAAATATCAAAATTACAAAATTAATTCAGCAATAGAGATTATTTAAATAAACTGCAATAAGAATTAAAATGAAATCTGCTATGCATATTTCAATGTATCCTGTCAGAACATCATTTCTTGAACGGCCAAGCACCACATGATCGTGCATTATATTATTGTTCATTTTCATTGTTACATTTGAATGAGTCACTTTAGTGTTGCAAACGATCGTAAAAAAACTTTGTCTCGCATTGATTGTTTTTTTTAAAAAATATCACATTTCCCATTTATTTCATCTCATATATAATAACGTGCTCAAAATAGCCTTTTTCTAGGTTTTATTTACTGTTATCATTAACTTTTTTTAAATCATAGCTTTTGTAAAGGCAGTGGCAACGCGTTATTTAAGGCCGATTTTTTGAGATGCTGGTGCAGATTATAACATTTTTATTTTTCGCCTACGTATTTTTGTTGACGCCTCAAACCTCATCCCCCAAAATACCTGTTCTGACATAATAATAACTTTAACGTGCCAACTTTTAAAAACATTGTTGTTTTTATTTATTTTAAAAATTCCGACTATAATTTGAAAAAAAAATAAATTAGTTAATGGATTACACTTCAAGAAGAAAGAAATGTAGTTATTGTTTTTTTTAAAGGAAAGGCAAATTACTTTACAGAATTTATCTGTTTTCTCTACTATCACAGCATTAGTTTTCAAAGTTTGGAAATTTGTAATTATAGTCCTAAATATGTCGGCTGCAATTATTTTAATTTTACAGACAGTTATAATTCTTTACTACTGTTCAATCATGTGCCCCTTTCTTTTTCACTCAATTCCTACAATTATATCACACTTTCCCTACATATTCATATCTTGGTCAAATTTTCAATTGTTAATAAAATACTTTCTATTCATCCACTCAAGTTCAAGTAAATTTTTTAAAACCAATAGTGGATGTTAATTAAATTTGATTAATTTTTAATACTTTAAATAGAGTTTTAGCGGTTTGTAAAGAAAACTGAAATCAACAGGCAGTAGTAAAGTCGGTAAAATGCAAGGATTTCAGTGTTTTTCACGTGACGGTGAAAAATGCGATTTCAATTCCTGCGGAAATCAATATTTTTTGATAAATTATTTACATTAATTGTAATTAGTTAATAAAAAGTAACTAAGATAAAAGTTTTCTTTGTTCATCTGAGAAGGAATTGACTTTGAATTATTTATATTATTAGTTTATAGTTAAGAAAAAAAAGACTTTCTTTTAATGAGATAAAAGTTAAGAATCATAATATTGACGCACGACAGCGAATTTATTAATTTCAATAGCCAAAGTTTTTTTCAATAACACTTCGTGACAAATCAAAAAATTATTTAACAATTGAAATAATAATTGTTTGCTGTGACTTTCCAAATTTATTTATGGACGAAATGTGCTTTTCTATTTTTTGCGATATTCTCATCGTTTATATGTCAATCGTCACTTGGAGTAAATGTATTTCCCAGGTAATTTATTAGTTTGGAACCAATGAATCACATATGCTTCACGTGCTTAAATGAGGCAACTCCCATATCCCAGCTGGACCAAACGATATTTTGTTTCTCAGCGATTAATAAAGTTCCAAAAAGTCATTTAATTCAATTGAGAACTCTTTTTAAACCGAATGTGCTGACATATTTTTCATTTGTTAAATACTTCTTTTCTTCTTATTTTTTTTTTGAAAAACTTTTTTCTTTCAAGTGAGATTTCTTTCAATTTTGCCGATTGCTTCCCAATAAACAGATGGGAGTCATCTAAAAGGTGCTTACTTGGGGTAGTCGATATCGGTTTTCCTCCGCTGATTCCTCCCTTTGATCTCTCCCGGTATTGATCTCCCCGAGAACCCTTTTAACGACTTCAGCAACATTGATCTCGTCTCTGCTTGTCTGAGCAGATTGTTCGAGTGCCTTTTTAACGGCCTCGGCCAAATGACTCGCCGATTCCGCCCGCCTGCTCAACCCCGAGAGCGGCGACTCCTCCACCTCTCGAGGGCTTCGATTCTTCGGAGGGTGCTGGGGGTGCTCGAAATCTTTTGGGAGAAAATGAAGTGCCGTAAGCGTGATGGCTGCAGAGATAATGATGGTGATATTTGGTGTATTAAAGAAAATAGGGGGACTTTGTTTCGTTATTTTAAAGGAGTGCTATTGAATTTGATAAACCATAAAGTGAAATAGAAAACACTACAAAGAAGTAACAGTGCTTAACAGCTTTTATATTTATATATTACTAGCTTTTACTCGTGACTTAATAAGCGTGGAAATTTTGACGTGTATGTATAATTGACAGTTTGAAGCCATTCGGGACAACGCAAAATGCGTGAATTTTCTACGCCAATTGGAGTAGCGCACTAAACATTAGAATTTTTAATCTCCTTTATTCTATTTTATTTTAATTCAAAAGAACTTCAAAATAAACCCGAAAAATATCTGAATTAACAAAGTTTAATTTTAAATGCATCAAACACTAAGAAAATAAAAAGGAATCGTTTGAAATAATCGGTCAAAAGCA
This sequence comes from Argiope argentata, assembly GCA_026289955.1. Taxonomy (NCBI): domain Eukaryota; kingdom Metazoa; phylum Arthropoda; class Arachnida; order Araneae; family Araneidae; genus Argiope; species Argiope argentata. Next base: position 3,727,177 of record JAOUZG010009418.1, read on the forward strand.
TGTTAAACTTAACCGCATTAGCGTGGGAAAAAACAAACAAACTGAAGTTTTACTCATTTGGCGATGGGGAAATGAAGAATTTTGGCTGTTTTTTAAAATTAAAATAAAGTTAGTTTTTAATGAAATTCTTCTTCTTCATCTTCTTATCTACATTACGGTCAGACCAGATCAAATAAACCATTGACTGCCCAAAGAGATGAATAAATTTCCCCTACACTGGGTTAAAGGCATTTAATTAAATTCACCGGAATGAATAGTAGTTTATGTCCTATTCTAGACTATAATTTATCTCTATGCTAAATGTCCTCCAATTTTCGTTCAGAAATTTTGTTCTGGCATAATTTACTGTCATCCTCCATCCGTACATCCAAATTTTCACATTTATAATAGACAGCAATGAAGGAATATTTGAAGTTGATTTATCAATAGTTTGTTTCGAACCTCTTTATGAAGTTACAAGAAAACTATTTGGAGTGGCTGCTTATTATATGTGGTATGATGTGGAGGATATCTTCGCCAACTTTTTCTGTCGACAATTTCTACACCTAAAACTCTTAACAACGGATTCCTATTTTTTGAGCGTTTATAATTCATCTCCTCTTTTGTACGTCATAATTGTTAGTGCCCTTAATTGAACGCACGCTCGCACGCACACACACACACACACACACACACACACACACACACACACACACACACACACGCAATTCATTGAAAGATGAAACATTTTACACTTACATTATATAATAAACTTATTTATGTATTATTTTGTAATACATGAATGTGCAGAAAACTGAATACAATAACACATAAGGGAAAAGTGCCCGTCAAACATAATGTTCATTGGAAACAAAGTATTTAACAAATTAGTTTTATGCTTATTACAGAAATATATATGTAGAAATGGTGCATTCATGTGGTAAGTATGGAGATGTAATTTCTGCATCCCCTAATGGAACGAATGATTTATTGAGCACAAGAGCAGCACATACTCTGTATCTTTATTGGACTCGGATCTTAATCTTCGAACCTCAACTCTCGAAGCAGTTTGGCGAGAGGATTGGCTTGGAAGCTGATACGAAGTACCGCTACTTAGCGAAGTTTACGGAATTGAGCAATTTTCAGAATTGTAATATTCGCTTTCTTAATTAATTATTTATATAATAAAAGGAAATGGTTTTTCTTTTGGAAAGCATTTTTACTTACAAGAGCATTAAATATTCCCAGAAATATAAATAGTACATATTGTTTTTGGGAGAATTCAAAGCTGCAGATATTATACATGAAATGAAACTAATGTTGTTGTTGCCTGCCCCCTTTGGCCAGCAGTGCTATGACCAGGTCCATGACTGGATGGGGGAATATTGCAGCCTCTGTTAGTCACAAGGACCAGAGCGCCTAGAGATAGGTAGGGGGCCGACATAGCTCTATCACACATTCCCTTTTTACAGGGGGACACATTCACACATAGCAAGCAGAATAGCCATGCCCTAACCGAGACCCGAACCGGGGACTCCCAGAACACGAGAAAGACGAGCTATATCAGTTCCAGAAAGCCGGCATGAAATTAATATAGTGGTTTGCAATAATATGAAATGTCAGAAATATTCTTATAATTTAAGCGTAACTTTGATATACATTTTAACACTTTTAATTTATTCTTTTATGACAAAAATAATTTCAGACGAGTTTTGAATATTTTTTATAGGCATAAACAAATAATATATCAGATATTTTAGGAATTTTCTCAGCGCCACTAAATTAGGAAATGATTCTGGGTTTACCTCCCCCCTCCTCCTTCCTCTATATTATAACAATTTTTAGTACCTAGTGAATAAATGAGTTTAACTTAATCATTTGCAATAGAAAATCACTTACGCTTAAATTTTAGCCATTAACCAAACTTCTATGAAGAAGAATTCTTTTTCCAGCATTTTCGTAGCAGAAAATAATGTCATTTTATAATTTTTTTCCCATGAAGCAACACATTTCTCTGTGGAATGCTTAAAGGCATTTGGCATGAATTCCTTCATCTTTAAGGATGTAAATGAATAAAATATCATTGTTAATGAATTGGCATCATTTATATTTAGCAACCTCTGGCACTATTTAGAATCCGAAATAATATCAACTTAAAAGGGTTTTATTATGTTAAAATATTATGATGTTAAAAAGAAAAAAAAACCGAGGAAAAATTATTTCGAAAGAGATAAACTTTGAAAATCATTTCTTTAGAATAAACGTTCCAATTTCATAGAAATTGAATAGACAGAGAAAGTTACTTTTTAAAATCAGGAAAAGATAATGGCGCTCTGGGTGTAGATGTTGTTACTAATGGCACTTTCCATAAATAAGCCCGCTGATAAATCAGCAGATTAATCTGAAATAAGCGTCTCTTGTTTGAAGTAGCGCCAACTAGGGCGAAGAGTACCACTTAAGCTACACAATCATCACATTCGCTTGCACAGCCCTTTTTACCGGGGGGCACAATCACAATCTTCACAGATAGAACAGGGACGAACAACCATGCGCGAACCGGGACTTGAACCCGGGATACTCAGATCACGAGGAAGACGTGGTACCTCTGTACCAGGAGGCCGGTGCGCGCTGAATAAGTGTAATAAACAGTTAGGTTTCAATGTTAAAATCAGTGTACAGGAGCTCAATATAATTTGAAAAGAAATATCTGGAAATGGGAAATAATTTTTAACGTAATACATTAATCATTTTTTAAAAAAAAATTTTAAATTCTTTTTGGAGAAAATTTATTTCTTACAATCGATTTTTTTCAAAATTGGTTCGATACCAATGAAAGAATTTTAAACTATTGTTCTTGGTTTTTCAAGATCTTATATTTTATAACTTTTCACCTTTTAATTTAGAAATTTTAATTATACTAGATAAAGAAATACAATATCGATATTTATGCTACAATATCCATAGTATCTCCAAAATTCTAACCACTTTTCATAGGTTGACGGGAACTTGACTTTTTAACCAGATGTGTAAGGTCACCCTGTGCTTTATGATCGCAAAAGATGCTGTTGATATCCATCTTGGAATCTTGAGAAATCGGAATGTCCTCAGGAATTTCAGGTTGAAGTGAATTCTGCCATTTCATAGCAAAATCGGCATTCGAAATGTTTGGAGGCTCTTTTTTGTGCTGAAAA